>CAUYQG010197908.1:0-18845 GCA_963574415.1 Tarsius wallacei | reverse complement strand
CTACCCTCTCCTTTTTGCGGGTCGGGGGGCGGGGCGGGGGCGGGCGGGGGGGGCGCGCCCCCCCCCACGGCATCAATAAAGGTACCTGATCTCAAACCAGGCAAAGTACAGACCAAAGGGAGGCCCAAACTTTACCTGTATAATGTCCAGTTGTGTACCTAATCCTGAATTGTACCCTACATCTTTAAAATAAAAAAGTAAAAATAATAATAATAGAGGATTGTGTTGAATGGATTAGAATATTTCCCAATGATAGAATTCAACACATTTTGAAAAGTCACTTCATAATAATAATGATCATAATATTAGTAGGTAAAAAGAATACATTGTAGGAGAATAAGATCATAAATTGGTCACATGATGTTACATTTTAAAAGCAGACTACAGAATATCAGCTACAATAAAAACACATATTTTTAGAGGGACATACACATAAAACATGTTATTTTCAGAGAGAGATAGACGATAGAAAGATAAACAGAAGTTGTATCTGTGTGAATATATGTATAAGCTCAAATAAAGACTAGAAGCTCATATGATAAAACATAAGTTGTAGTCCATGGGTGATTAAAAAAAAATTTTTTTCACATACTTTCAAATGTTCCACAATGATGAGGGCTTGTATTTTTGCCACAAAAGCGGCATAATACATGTACTGAAATATAATACATATTTTTGAAAAAAAAACAAATGATGCTCCTGGGAGGGCTTTAGGTCTAGGGTGTTCCTCAGTTGGTGTGTGGTGTGTTACTATTCTGCAAAAAAAAGGGAAAACATAATTTTTGTCCTTGAAGAAGATGCAATCTACCTGCCCTTGAAGATGATCTATTTTACTCGAGGAAGTGGAATATGCAATTAGGAGGCAGCTCTGCAGTATAAGAATGCAGTAACGTTTGCGTGACAGTCAGCTAGGGAGCTGACCTTCTGCCCAAAGGGGAAACGGCCACTTGGCAAAGCCAGCTTGGGGAGAGGGGCTTGCAACTGACGTTGACTGCAGGTGAGGACACATGGGCTGGTGGAGACTGGGCAAAATTTACAGGGAAAGGTGGAACCCACAGAGAACAGAGTTCCGACTGAGAAGTAAACAGACTCAGAATAGGAGGAGAACCCGTGTTGGAGTAAAAGAGAACTCAGGGTGGAATATTCGAGAGAAGCAAGGGAGCTTCAAAACCTGAGCTGAAAACAGTCAACTTGAAATTTTTAAGAAATGATATCTTGTTTGTGTGCTTGCTTTATTTTGTTTTGTGTTTTGCCATCTTGAAGTCAGATGTAATAGGAAACAAACAAGAAAGACACTTTAGCTTTTCCCAACGCGTTGCCCAGAAGGCGATGTCTTGGCACCGCTCCCCTGCCTTCTCTCCCTCTGGGCTTTTTATGAGGCTGACTCTTGCAACGAAGAGGTGCAAAGGAGCGAACCTCCTCCCTGCCCTTGTCTTGTGATGGGAGCACAATAGGCAAACGACAAAAGTCAAGAATGCATGTCGGAATTTCCCATTTGTAAACCAGACTCTGAATCGAAGACACTTGGGATTTAAGGTGAAAAAGAAAAAAAAAAAGGAATGTGGCACTCTTCCCTCCAAAAAAGGAGTGTTTTTAAGTGTGAAGTCTCCCATCAAGAAGGCCTGACACAATTAGGGGGACATAAAAGCGGCATCCGTTCTAGTTCATTGGACAGACCACCTACTGCACTCCCGCACAGCCTCCTGGCCTCTGACATGGCCAACTCTTTCTGTTTCAAAGGGAACATTACTGGGTTCAGTGGCCACGGATGGAGCTCTGACCAGGGTGACGCGCCCACTGTCACCGGGGGAGTCAGGGTCATCCATCAGTGGCGTTGTAGTCCCAATGTGGCCTGAAGGGACTCTGGAGGCTGGGGAGGAGGACAAGAGATGGAGGACCCTCATCCTCCTCTGTCCTCAGTGTGTGTAGCAGATGTCGTGGAAAAGACACGAGGGTTCTCCCTCCACATCTTTCTCCCTCCCACCCCCCTGCTGCAAAAAAAGGGGATGGACTTGGCATGCCCTGCCATGATGCACGGAGAGTTTTTAAAAACCTAAATTGATACTTAATTTGTACTTCAATTTTGTTTTGCATGTTTGATGTTTCAGTTAAAGCCAAGGTGGTTCTGTTGCAAAGCACGTGAAGGGAGAAAGACATGGAGTCAGGGGTTCCATCCCTGCGTGTCGTCGCTCAGACCCACGCTCCTCCCTGGACTTTGAAAAGGGAATTACTGTCCACAAAGAGATGGCCATGCTTTGGGTTCCACACCAGACACCACCATCTCCATTTCCCCAGAATACATTTCTCCAGCTGGTTTCCTGTCTTAACTGTGATTTAGCTGTTGTGCGCAAGCTGGATTATTACGGTGAAAAAATATTTATTATTATAACTCATATTTGAATCTTTGGCGCAAAGTCTGGGGTAACAGCATGAAGCCTACTGATTAGAGGCAGCACAAGAAAACAGTGTATGGGGAATATTCTGAGAAAGCTAGATTGAAAATGTCCTTCCTCTGAGGCGGTGACATGCATTCACAACTTAAAATTATTTTAACCCTACAAAGACTGATTTCCACGGGAGCGTGACTTGTTTTGTGGGGGTGGTTTAGCCTTTGGGGAGGGTTTGCTGTCGCTCCAATGGCTCCACACTGGAGTACAAACATAAGGAGGGTCCCACTCTGAGGATAGCCTCAGGGCCTGGGGAAGTGTGGCCCTGCAGCCTGGCCCTTCCTTTGCTCCCGTCCTGCCTGGTGTGCCAGCGAGATGGCTATAACGGTGCATCTCTCCAGATGGATGTTTTAAAAATACACACAGGAAAACCACACCATCTATGGTCCCATTTTAGCTTTGGCTCAAGGGAAAGTGGTATTTTCAAATCATTTCAATGAAAAGCATCAATTTCAGGGCCAGATAAAATATCTTCCTTTAGGTTCTAGAATGTTCCGTCTTATCTTACAGCCTGCCACTAGGCCACCCTCTTACTCCTTACTGGGCCACAAGGGACCCAAATCACTCATCCCACAGGAGGGTCCTGTGTTTGACTCATCTTGTGGCGGTGTCTGCTAGAAAAGCTTTTCTATCAGAGACTGCCCACAATCTTATGAGATGACCAACAGGGCCAGACCAGCAGGGGACATTCAACGACTGCACTCTTAGGGAAAAGGTAGTGTGTGGCTATTACTACTTATGCCAGAGGAAATGGGACATCTGTGTGAAAAAATGTCTAGTCTTCTGTCTCTAATGTTATATGGGTCTGAACAAGGGTTTTCACAAAGCAGAGGAATTCACCGTTTGTACACATTGAGAGGAAAAGGTTCTGTCAGAGAATCTTTTCAGAGATCAGAGATCACTCAAAGCTTCTTCGTCTTGAAGACATTACAAGAAAGTAGACATCCTTGAAATGTCTTCCCTCGTTGCTAGTTTCAAGCAGTTTGATTTCTGAAACATCTATGCCACACATGAGAATGAGATACAACATTCTAAGTAACAAGATTTTCCCCATGTCATTCACAGAATACATTTCTCACTAGATAAATAGAAAGAAAAAGCATAAAGAGAAATTTTAAAATGACAAGGCCATTGCCTTGCTAGACTCTGGTGTGACCATGTGCTCTTTGAGCCATGGCTGTCGCCATGCTTCCTGACTTTGGCCCCCTTCCCCACCTTGGGGAGGTGAATCTTCTCTCTCTCTTCTCTTTCTCTCTCTAATTTACTTTTAAATAAACTTTTCTTTCCTTAAAAACAAAACAAAACAAAAACCTATAATCCCACATCCAAGAGCTGGTGTGTTTCTGTCCAACCTTAAAAATAACCTATGCATATTTGCACATTTTTTATGACACAGAAATAGCATTTTCAAAAAAGCTGTCTTTAAAGACACACTGATATTAGAACGCCAGTCAGGTTCTGATAGTAAAACAAATTCTACAAAATTCTATAAACTCTAAGGCACATTTCCAATGTCTCCCTCTTGCTTTGATGACTGCCCCTGTGTGGGAGCTCATAGGAACCTGGAGTAAGCAACTCCTTTGGTGTGATTGTAGTGGATCGAGTGCTGGTGAGCTGTGCAGGCTGGGTCCCCATCTCCTGCCCTGCTTAATCATTAATAGACGGCCGTCTCACCCTCCAAAGTACCTCAGTTGAGATAATAAATTATACAGTCATCCTATAGAAAAGGCAACCTGCTTTTAGCACGTCCACACTCTTAGCACGGGAAATTAACTGTTCACCTGGGTATTGAATCTGCTTATCCAGAGAAAAATCTCTTTCTCCTCTACAGCGTTTTTGTTGGTGGTCTCTTGGCCAGGCTGTCACTTATAATTGCCTCTCCCTAGAGCGAAAGAACCATTTAGTCCACTTTGTTTTATTCAGTGCCGGGGGGTCGGGTATGGGGGCTGGGGGAAGAAAAAGCCCACCCTAATCCAGAATAGCTCTTTTGAGGAGATGGCGGTGGGTGGGATGAATAATGTTGCAGTGTGTACACCGAGAAATGCATGGATTGGGTTGCCGGCCCAGCAGAGGTCATTTTTCAATACCACTGAGTGGGTTCAGTCTATCAGCTCATCTCTCACCTTTGTCTCCACTTTAAATTTTTTTGTAGACCCACCCAGGGGTAATGAACCAGAAAATCCTACGGCTATTGTGTTTTTGTTATGAATTCCTGTTCCTAGGAGTTTGCAACTCAGGTGCAAAAAAAGTTGTTCTGACTTGAAATGACTTGAAAATTGAGTTAGGAAGTTCAAACTTAGGGGCAAATATTTTCTTAGAGACTGCCTGATTAATGCTGGGATAGGAAAGTGTCAGGAAATGTGATATCCAGAGCTTTTAAATTCCGATAAAAACAAAATTTGGAAGTCGGGGAAACATGCCGTCACCCTCAGCTCTGCCGCTGGTGTCTGTGTAGGTGTGGGCTTCACCTTAACTTGTTTCACAGACGTATTTTGACATATCATCTGATTATTGCCCTTTCCACAAGTGACTTGTTCCTCTGGAAGGAAAGATCCAAGAAGTCAGATCACTTTACTCTGCGGCAATTCCCTGTGTGGTCCTCCACGGTGAAGTCTGATCTGAATGTCGTGAGTTCTTGCATGTTTGTGGAATTCTCACACCAGCCCCAGCTGAGACTCTTCAGGAAACTGGCATCTAAGTTTAGTCTCCATTGTCTGGTGGTAATTGCCTTACCGTCACTATTTCTGTTCATTCTCTCCCTTCTACTCTCAATTTTTGTGCCCCCAGCTCTCAGGTGCCCAGTGCTGATAATCAAAGGCGAATTGCCCAGGGTCACACTATAATCCAGGGCCCATGCACAGCTCTCTTCCACCTATTCAGTTTCACTTCATCACCTAGTAAACTCCTGTGAACCACCACCTAGTCAAAGACCTCGAATATTCCCCTTCACTTACCTACCATTCTCCATCCTGTCTACATTGGCCCAAGCAACGTATATTATTTACATTTACAGGCATTGGGGCATGGCCCTCAATGTGGTTTTACCAAGATTAACGTGTGTGGTTGCACAAGCTGGCCTTCTTTTTTTTTGCTGCTCATACTATTTCACTGTGTAAGTATATTTCATTTACCATTTTTCTGTGAGTAGGCATTTGGGTTATTTACAGTTTTCAGTAATTAAGAAAGGGATCCCTATGAGCATGCATGGAATGTCTCTTGATACACACATATGGGGGTATTCTTCTAGACATGGTGTTGCTGGCTTGTAGAGTGTGCAGATGTTCTGTTTCTCAAAATGATGCCCAAATGTTTTCCATGTGGTTATATAATTTACACTCCCACTAGTGATGTATGAAAATGCCCATTAAGCCACGTTCTTTCCCACATCTGGTAACATCAGATTTCTGCATCTTCATCAACTAGAGGGTCGTACGGTGGCATTTTATCTCAATTTGTACTTCCTAAATTAGTGTTAATTCCTTTTTCATGTCTTCTACCCACTAGTGTTTCCTCTCATGTAAAATGCTGGTTCTTGTGTTTTGTTCAATTTTCTCTTGTATAGTTTGTCTTTTTTCTTATTCCTTTGAAAAAGGCATTTCTTTTTTTTTTCTTCCTTTGAGGTTGTTTTTTGCACATTCTTGATGTTAATCCTTTGTCAGTTTAACATGTTTCAAATATCTCTCTGCAGTTTTTAGCTTGTCTTTTGACTTATTTAAGATATCTGTTGATGAACAGATTTATTTTAAAAATAGTATAATCAAATGAATAATTCTTTTTTGTTATGTTTGGCACTTTTTGTGTCGTGTTTAAGAAATGTTTCCCTACCCTGAGGTCATAAAGCTGTTCCCTTAAATTTTATTCTAAAAGTTTTAAAGTTTTACTTTTGACATTTCAGTTCTTAATCCATCTGGATTTCATTTTTGTGTATGGTAAAAAAGTAGGAAATCCATTTTCATTTTTTTCCATATGAATAACCAATTTTTCCAGCTCCATTTGTTGAACTATATTTTCCCCTTTATCAATGTCACAGTAGCTCCACACAAAAGTCAAGAAAAATTCCCAGAAGTTTATTCTCCCTAGTGTTAACAAATAATAAGTAAAAGTTATCATTTTGTAACTGTACGTATGAAGTAGCACACTGGTAAATTAATATCCATTTACTCACCACAGACATTGATTAGGTATGCTATTTACCTGCATTTTTATGGAGAAGTCCAAGAAGGATACCTAGTGTTCCATCGTCTTATAGATGTACCCTAAAGGGGTGTTGAATAGCTCCCAAGTTTCTACAGCTGATTAGGGTCAGAGTTAACATTCCAAAGACCTAGTGGTCCTTGTTCTCACTACTTTAGTTGGAAGGGAATTACATGGAACCAGCTGTCTTCTTGTTCTTTGTTCAACTCTAAAAGTGAAAAGGAGGGATTGATAGGAAACCCCCTCCAACCACCCCCCCAACAGTAAATAGGCAAATTGAATTGCCCTTGGGAAACTGGCAGATAGAGTTGCCCTTGGGAAACTGACTTTTCCTTCTTTTTCAAGGGCCATACATTGACACATCATCAATTTCTCTCTTTGCTACCATGATACTCTGGACCATGTCCACTGGAAGCATTCCTTTTTCTTAGAGTGAAGAGTATTAAAGTTATTAGGTCCAAGCACTGACCGAGGCTGTGAGGGTCGCCTGGAGTAGGTGCAGCCCGTTTGCTCTCAGGAAGCACTGCCTGTATGTGGAGCCAGGACAGTCAACATTTGTGCAAGCCAGTCAGCCCCCACCCCTTGCTGGAGATAGCAGCAATGTCTCAGTAGGTTCCAGGGTGTGTGAGTGGTCTTGAAATAAGGGCATAACTTTTATTTGAGAAAATTGTTTTCAAATTTTTGCAACTTTAGTTAAGACACTCCAAATCGATGTTGATGTGAACCAATGGAAAACACAGCCTTGGAACCAATTTGTCCCAAGTTGGCATCCCACCCTCCTCTTAACCAGTTGTACAACTTTGGACAAGCAATCCCACTCAGGGGTGACCATGCTTTTTCTGTAAAGGGTCTACTAGTGAACAGTTTAGGCTTTGTGGACTAAACACTCCTGTCACGACTACTTGACTCTGTTGTTGTCGTGTGAAAGTAGTCACAGGATGATTCATTGAAAATTTATGTGGTAGGTGTCATGAAATTTTGTTGTTGTTGTTTTAAATTTTCCCAATTTTTAAAATATAAACAGCTTTTTATTTCTGGGGCTACAAAATACAGGCGGGGGTCCAGATTTGGCCTAAAACAATAGTTTACTGAGTCCTGATCTAAACTCTCTTCAGTGGACTCATCTGTGAAGTTCAAATCCTAGGAGATGTTCCTTGGTATTAAGATGGCCAGCTGCTTCACACAGCATTAGCCTTAAAGAAGGAACACAATATATATATATATATATATATATCTTTTATTCAAAAGGTCCAAGTTATTGTTGCAATGGTTAATGTACTTGGTATATGGGCATTGCCTCCTTCAGTGGGTGGCACTAAGTGTTAGGGGTGCAATGTGAACACGACACACAAAGTTCTTGCCCTTCTGGTGTCTACTTTCTAGGGGAAGGAGAAATACACCAATAAAATAAAAAAAGGAGAATGCATCCCACACGAGGTTGTTATAAATGCTAGGAAAAAGAACCAAAGAAAGTCGACAGAGGAATTTTTCGTCTGAGGTTTTAGACTTTGGAGTCTGTAGCACATAGGTGGAATTTCAAGCTACAAGATTTTACGAGCTCATCAAGAGAGTGAGTGTCGATCGTGTTGAAAAGAGGTCTAAGTTTTGAATACTGGGCTACTCCATTATTTAGCTGTCAGGGAGATCAGGAGGAAACTCCCGAAGAGACCCAGAAGAAGGAGGAAGATCTGGGAGCATGCTCTCTGGAGAACTGAGTGCTGGCAAAGGGGAGTGCCCAGGAAGGGAGAGGTCACCAGGTCCAAACTCCTGTTTGGTCCAGAGGGATAGATCCTGAGCTGAGACTGGTAGATTCAGAAACAGGGAAGTCACGGGTCACTTTGACAGCTCTGGTAGCAAAACAGTGGGCTGAGAGGGTGTCACGGGGCCTGGCTGTTTCCAGAGAAAACAGGAAGAAAGGCAGAAAGAAACAAGCGTCTGGGAAGGAGTAGAGATGCCACTGTTAAGGCTTTTTCCTGTTAAGCAAAGAGAGTTACACTAATAACTGGGCTTGGGAGGGTGGGTTGGGTGAGGCTGTGGCATTCAGAGCTTTGTTTGTTTGTTTTCAATTACTTTTTTAAACTAAGAGAAGTAACAACTTGTTAATATGCTGTCGGGAAAGATCCAACAGAGGAAAAACAAAAGCAATGACGGAGGCAACAGAGAGGCAAGCACATCATTGGATGGCTCAGAGCCCGTGGAGAGACAGAGGGCTTGACTTCACTAAGAGCACAGAGATTCTCTCCAGAGAAACAACAGGGAGTCTCCCAGCTGGGTGTGAGCCACAGTGGGACCTAGTGGGAGACCTCTTCTGGCTGTTTCCATTCTTTTTCAGTGAAATAGGGCTTTAGCTGGGAGTGATAATGCATATCTGAAGTCAAGGGAATAGAGAAGATAGCAGAATTGTATGTGATTATTGTACTAGGACCCCTGAGCAGTGTCTAGGGTGGCGTTTCTTAGGTGCAATTTGAGGAGTGAATAGTCTATGAATGGTCTTTAGAACGCCTGTAGATCCCCTACCACTGTATGGGTGTCTTTTCTCCAAATGCATATTTTTCTGGAAAGGAGTTCCTAGCTCTGTCTAGATTATCTAATAGGTTCATGACCCAGATAAGTTTTTTTTTTAATGACATAATAAGCCTGCTGATGAAACATAGTCGCCAGGACCTAGAATCAGGAAACTTTCTGCTCCGTGCCCAGCTCTGACGGGAAGGCGGGCCATCATCTTGCCTGGGATGTTGGTTTCCTTATTTGGAGCAAGAAAATGAATTATGGCTGAAGTCCCAGTGCTGTGGTCCAGCTGTAGAGTCATATTGGAAGGGAGTTGTCAGAAAGTGAGGCATTGCCCCAGGTGGGCATTAAGAGGTATCGACTCCAACACGGGCCATGAAAATTCAGGTCTAGGTAAAGAGCCCAAAGGATGAGCCCGACAGGTGTAAGCTTAGCTCTGTGGTTCTGCGGTTCATCCTCATGGCTCTACCATCCCTGCACCTCCATCCATCAGCTTGTCTTTGAGGATGACACACGATGGTAAAACCGATGGTCAGACCAAAGACATTCAAAACAATTTGGTTTCCTCAAAGTCAAAGAATGAATTTATTTTAAACATGCAGACATGAAAGCGGAAAAAGCAATTTAAGTTCAAAATGGAAACACAGTCTCCTATTTTGAGATCACGTAGTATTGAATGACTCATTGGCATAATCGCATATAGGTATTACTTGATATGCTTAGAAGTTTTTTATGTCTTTTAATTTTACATTGCCAAAAGATATGGTACAGACAGGGAAGGTGTTTTATATGAAATAATGATAATGCATATTGAAAGAACAATCCAAGTTGTGATGAAGATAAATTATATCACATATAAATAAATCAATTGAGGAACTTAATCTTGGACTTTTCCTGAAATTCAGAAGAGGTGACTTGATTATTCAATTAGTAGCTCTTTTTAGTTAAAAATAAACAAACCCTCTAAGCTAATCTTCATTTGATGCTGACAAACATCTTCCTAACTTTTACTTCGAAGTCAACCGAGGGGGGAGAAAAGCCACTTGGGCTGATTTTTGCCTTTGGTATTATTAAAAGGAGGGGAGAAAGCCTGTCCCAGGCTGAGATGTTATTTACCAAGTTAAAGGCTAAAGCCAACTGTCATGTCCAAGTTATAAAGTCCTTATAAAAACAGCAACTTATAATGGAAATTTTGACCCACTTAAGCTCTGGTAAGGCAACGTGATTCAAGAATAATAACAATAATAATAAATCTGGTTTTCCTATACTCAAACTCATACCACATTCTTGCTGTGAGGAAAATCAATTTATATTTCCAGGGAGGAATTCCAAAGTGGAATTGGGTATTTATCATGACTGAAATGAACTGACAACCTCTTCTATTTTGGAGATTTTCTACATGTTTACTTTGGTTATTTTTAAAGTTAGTAATTTAATGAAAAATATTTTCAGTTCAAACTGACCTTTCCACTTATGCCTAAAGAAAGTTACCACCATTTTAATTAAATTAAAGTATGACTGCAATTCATTTTATTAAATATTCCATTTAAAATAAAACCCTCTCCTTCGTAGCAAAGAATGCACTTGCTTTAGTCTTGGCATTTTTCTCTTTAGCTGCCGTCATCCGATTGAAGCATTTGCTTTGAAATGCCTGCCAAATATTTTTGCCCAATACCACAATAACAATGCAGCAATGTATGAGTGATTTATCCTAGTCAGTTTACAACCGCCTCGCCTGTGTGGAACGCTCTCTGGAGTTCAGACAGAAGGTTTGCTTTTCCTCTTAAGCTAGGAGACTCTTAACAGTGTGTTGTGTGCTGGATCTGAGGATGTTTCTCATGCAGATAGAAACACCACCAAGCAATTAATGTGCTGTTTTAACAAAAAAGAGAGACAGAGATAGAGAGAGGACAGCACAGACATGCACACATCCACCCATGACTGCAGAGAGATGCCCAACACACATACTTATACATATATTACTTTTTTCCTCATTCCAATTGAGATTCTTATCTTGGACACTTAAAGGATTTAGCAAATGAAAATATCATTTATTTGCTTGTGTCAAAAAAAACGCTTATTTTCATTCATGCCTTCTTTGGGTTGCCTAGCCATTAGACATTACTCAAAACAACAAAAGCGAATGTATTTCCACATTTGTCTCAAATTCTACTTGTGTGTGGCTTTTTAGAAAGATCCACAACAAAGGAAAAAGTGCTTGTCCACTGCAGTTCCAAAGACTGAATGCTTATTTAGAAAGGTCACTGTATCCAAAGGACAGATTGCCAGTTCTTTTGAATTTTCCTTACTTGCCTCTTCTATGGAAACAGAGGGAAACACGAATCACCGGCTGGGAGGCAGTAGGTAGAGACCACCCACAGCAGAGCTTGTTTGGCATCTTGTGACCCTCCGCTACACACACAGCGGGGCAATGAGGAAAACACCCAGACACAGTCCCCACCGAGTCCTGAGATATTCTCCACTTCATCATGCTCGCGAAGGGCTTCAAAGACACAGAAGCGGCCGATTATTTTCAAAACAAAGCAAGACCAAACTGCGCCTGACCCTGCAGAGAGCTCCAGCCAGTGTTCTCTGACCTCCTTATTCCCACACCACTTGCCCCCTTTCTGGAGAACGCGATCTGTTTTCTTTTCTGAAAGAGCTGTCAAGAAAGGGGCCTCCGTGGAATATCCCATCACAAATGGTGGTTGCTTAAGAAATAAAAAGTGTGTGTGTGCACACTCATTACCTCCACACCCAAGTACGAGGAGAGGTGGGGCAAATCCTTCTGTGCCCTGCAAAGACATACATGTGAAGCAGCTCTGGGAGAATCCTTTGGATTTGAGCAACGTACCTTCTCTGTTAAACTGAGATCAGGATGGTCATCACCAATAACTCAAAAAACAACAGATGTGGAGAGGATGCAGGGAAAAGGAAACACTTCTACACTTTGTGGGAGTGTAAACTAGTACAGCCTCTGTGGAAACAGTATGCGGATTTCTAAAAGGTCTAAAAATCAACCGTGCATACGACCCAGCAATCCCCTTCTGAGGATATACCTGGAGGAACCCAGATCACTCTATGAAAAAGATACCTGCACACACATGTTTACTGCAGCATTAATCACAATAGCAAAAACATGGAACCAATCGTGCTGCCCATAAAAAGTGGATTAGATTTTTAAATTGTGGTACATATACACGATTGGAATATTAAGCAGCCATAAAGAAGGACAAAATTATGAACTTCACAGCAACTTGGACGGATTTAGTCTGTAATACTCAGTGATCTATCACAGGAACAAAGAACTGAGTATCACATGTTCTCACTCATTAGCGGATCCTGGACATTTATCAAAATACTGTAAGAAAGGGATTGGCAGTAGTGGAAAAGTGCCCGAGGGTGCGGGGAGGAAGGCACACTTCCTCAGTAAGGGGACCTGATCTCAAACCAGGCAAAGTGGGGACCAACGTGAGGCCCAAGTTTTACCTGTACACTGACCATTTGTATAGCTAACTCTGAATTGGACCCCACATTTTTAAAATAAAAATTTTAAATATATTAATTTTAAAAACTGTGGTCGACCAGGACAAATAGACAAGGAGCTACCATGGAATTCCAAGGGCAAAACAAGCTTGGTTGACACAGTTTGTAGTCACACTCACTACCATCAGGTGGTTAGGCGACTTCAAACATGTTCACATTTTTCAGACTGAGTTGCAGGGATTTTTAGATATTTGATTTTGTTTGTGCTCATGTTTGTGCCGATGGTAGTGTTTTTTTCTTTTTGTTTTTGTGTGTGTGTGTGTTTTGTTTTGTTTTGGTTTGGTTTTGGTTGTTGTTTTGCTTTTCCTCATTTACTACACACTTAATCTGTGGACCTCCTTTGAAACGGCTGGTTTAGGGCTGGGGTGAAGAGCCTGATTGCTCATAGATGCAGGTTGGTGGCAGATAGTCAAGTGGCCAAAAAGTGAAGTGACTCATGGGGCTTAGTAATAGGACAGATAAGCACGTTTAAGGTACAGACAACCAATCATCGGACCAGGTATGTACTGAGTGATTTGTATTGGTCAGACACTGAACCAAATGCTGAGAATTCAAAAAATATATAAATAAAGCAGAGAAGATCTTTATTTTTAGATCAGATCTTTATTTTTAATGCAGTTAACATGTGCTATTTATTACCAGGCCTGGAAAACAGTAGGCAATCAAGAAATGTTTGTTGAGTAAATGAACTGTCTAGCACACGAGTTTCTTTACTGGGCAACTAATACATGTGAGTTCCCTAAGTAGTTTCATATTTGTTTTGACATTTTTTATGTGTGTTTTAAAAATGCTTTTATTACCTTTCCCCCTCCTAAAAATTAATAAGTCCACTGAGGCCAGACACTAGATTTAATATTTCTTATTTGGGGCTTGGTGTGGTGAGTGAGGCCCGGACCCAAGGACTACATCCTTGGAAAGAGGAAATTTCTTTTTGCTTTGTCTGTCTCTAAAAGCCATGTATAGTTTACAAATAAGACTACTTTGATACTGAAATACTTTCATTGACATTAAAAGATTTAGTGATTTTTACACTGTTGTTTTCAATTCTTTTTTTTTTGAGTTGGAGTCTCACTCCGTCGCCTAGACTGGAGTGCAGTGGCCGCTCCCGGCCACCGCAGCCTCGACCTGCTGGGCTCCGGCGATCCTTCCGCCTCAGCCTTCCAAGTAGCCGGAATTACAGGCGCGCGCTACCACACCCGGCTAATTTTTTGAATTATTGTAGACATGATGTCTTGCCAAGTTGGCCAGGTGGGTCTCGAACCCGCAGACTCAGGCAATCCACTCACCTCAGCCTCCCAAAACGCTGGGATTACAGGCTGAGCCACCGAGCCCAGCTGTCTTCAATTCTTAATTTTAGAAGTCAGACTGAATTGAAGTGTACCCACATTACACAGGAGACTTGGCTCTGGACAAATTCTCATCACTAATCTGGTGTCACAATAGTTCAAGAATCCAAACACATATTTCCAGACTTTCACAGGGATGGTTCCTCCATGGCTCCCTCAAACTCCAAAGGCTGAGCACATATCCCCGAGGGCATATGCCAGGGTAAGTCAAAATGCCTGGACCTTGTTACATGGCAGTGGCATGACGTATTAATCCATGAAGAGTGATGCATTTGTGCAGTCATTTACCTGTCTGCTCTCAGATCCTCTTTGCTCTGCTCTGTGTTTGAGATATTTGATTCTTCAAGTACTTTGACAACTGGTGTGCATCTGGGTTTGTGAAATGGAAGTACTGGTATGAAACTGGAGACTGTAATGAAAAGAGATTCCAGGAGATTGTCCTCTGCTTATTCTGCAGCAGTGGTTGATCCACCTCCTGCCAGGAGGTCCTAGCTGCAGGATTCAGCTAAGTATACTGTCCACGCATTGCGTCTCTAGTCCTTGGAATACTGGTGGTTTCCTGTTGCCCTCTGTTGTCCTCACCGCTTTTCCAATAGTTTTATAACCGTCTCCCCTTATTAAATTCCGTCTGTTGAAACACCAGGCAATGTGCTGTCTTTTCCTGACTGAACGTTGACTGTACTAAGACTTTGTTTAGAAAAACCTTGCTGCTATTTCAACCCATCTACTCTGATGTCTGGCAATATTTCTAAAGAACTTATTTCATTTTATAATATTCAATTTCATGAGAAAAAAATTATAATTTTGTTCACAAATCTATTTTCCTTTACTTTCTTCTTATAAAACAGTGATGAAATGAGAACCAGTTTGATAAGCATTTGTACTAGTCAGCTCGAGCTGTCATAACAAAATACCACAGACTGGCTGGTTTAAAAAAGAGAAATTTATTTTCTCACAACTCTGGAGGCTGGAAGTTCAAGATCAAGGTGCCAGCTGGGTTGGTGTCTGATGAGAATTAGATGAAAAATCTAATGGCCGCCTTCTTGCTGGGTGATTGCAGGGCTTTTATTGGAGCATGCATATGGAGAGAAAAGAAGCTCTTGGTGTCTTTTCTTATAAGGTACTAAAATGATCAGATTAGAAACCCACTTCTGTGATCTCATGTAACCTGAATTACTTCCTTTCTCCAAATACAGCCACACTGATGCTTAAGGCTTCAGCATGTGAAGTTTGTAGGGATATATACATTCAGTCCATAACAGCGCTCATACAGAAAGTTATTTTATCCAGAGAGCTTATTCCTTTTGCATGAAAATCATAAATTAAGTAAAATATTTGTAGCTTATTTGGCAATAAAAGAAAAGAAGAATCTTTTTGGGTTAGCAGTATTCCATTCAGATATGTGTTATTATTAGTAATAATTTATGGTTCATAAAATTATAAATAATTTACTCATTTTTAAGTAAAAGATTCTGTGTTAAGCAATTAGAGCAAGAAATAATTAGTAAGGATGACAGAGAATCTGAAAAATATTATATGCAACTTGATCTTATGCTATTTACAGAATCTTATATCCAATAACTGTAGAAAACATATTTATTTAAAGTGCTAAGAAGGTAGTGACCAAGCTGCACCATAATATGCAGGGATATAAGAAGGTTTTAGGTCACTTCTAAAAGATTGAAACTTTACAGAACACATTCTGGAGGTCAAAAGTATAAGATTGAGGTGCCAACTGGGTTAGTGTCTGGTGAGAATTAGATGAAAAATCGACAGATGTAAGATAGCATAAAATTTCCAAATATTTGGAAATTAAATAACGTACTTCTAAGTGGTTTACTCTTCAAAGATGAGTCCATAGAGAAATTGTAAAAGATATTTCAAAATGGTAAATAATGAAAACACAATATATTGTAATTGGAGGGATGCACCCAAACCAATATTTAAAGAGAAATTTATAGTTTTAAGTGCCTGTATGAGAAAAAAAATTTAAGTTCTAAGATCAAATCAATGAAATCTAAGTTTCTAACTTAAGAAGTTAAAGAAGAGAGAGCAAAATAATTATAAATAATGTAACTTCTTATTACATTAGCAAATAATAGCAAATGGAGTAGAAATCAATGAAGTAAAAGATACAAAGAAAATTAACAAACCCAAAAGTTGCACCTAGTTAAAGATCAATAAAATAGATAAATCCGTAGCAAGGTAGATTTTTTTAAGGGAGAAAATGTACAACTTCTAAGTATCAGAAAAGAAAATGGGAATTCTACCCCCCAAGCATAATAATTTATGTCAATCAATCTAATAACTTGGACAAAAGAGTCAATTTTTTGAAAGATAAAACTTACCACAAAAAGCTCAAAATTAAATAAAAGATCTGAACAGAACTTTATCTTTTAAAAAAATGTAATTAATACTTTAAAACTTCCCACAAAGAAAACTTCAAATTTACATGAGTTCACTGATCTTCAAATTCATATTTTTAAAAAACTTAACAAATAATACCAACCTTATACAAAATCATTACCTTGATACCAAAACTAGAATAAGACCTTTAAAAATATTAAATATCATAACAATTTTTCTCAGGACCATAGATGCAAAAATCTTCAACAGAATATTAGCAAATCTCATCCAGTATTACATAAAAGGCATTCTACTTCCAGACCAAGTATACCTATTCTAGAAATGCAAGGTTGGTTCAACATTGAATATCCATTATATAATGAAACCAATGGTTAGAGAAGAAACATTAGACAAACTTCAAAACCCACTTATGTTAAAACTTGTCAGTAAACTAGGAATCATGGGAAATGTTCTAAAACTGCTAAAACACATTCATGAAAAACCTGCAGCAAGTATCATGGTGAAAGACTAAGTTGAGGAGAAAAGCTAATATCTCACTTTCAATTCTTACCAGGGCAATAAAACAAACAGAGAATCAGAATGAATAAAGATTGATAAGGAAGAGGAGAAAGTGACCAATTTTCAAAAGACAGGGTTATCTAAATAGAAAGTCCTAAGAAATCTATTTAAAAGGTACCAGAATTACCATGTGAATTAGACATGGACATAAGAAATAAGATCAATAACAAATATTAGTTAAATTTGTATGTATAGTAAATCCTCTACATACGAATGACCTTTGTCTATTAAAAATATCAAGGCATTTCAATTTGATTTTTGAGGAAATATGAAAATCTTTTAAAGTATTTGTTTAAATATCATGACATTATAAGGAGATTTGAAGTAATTTTGATTAAAATTGGCCTAGTATATTTGTTCTTGCAATACTCAAATCCTTTCATGTTTTCTGAAACAAGCCAACATCCTCTACATAGCATAACTAAGGAAACAAAGGAATTTGTAACACACCCAAATACCTGATCAATAGCTGCTTACCCCCAATGCCTTGTGATACCTCTAACAGTGTGAACTTGAGCCTGAATTTAGAACTGCAAACAGTCAAGGGGCTTAAAGATCCACACAACATTCATGAATACAACCCTGCTTGTCTGCAACTGCAGCAGAGGTGAACACTTTTCTCACTTTGCCCTGGTCACGTTCCGTTAGAAGTCGCCAACCCACCTCTGCACCTGTCACTAGACAGTAAGTCCCCAATATACGAACGAATTCTGTTCTGAGAGCACGTCTGTAAATCCAATGTGTTAACTACAAAGTTACTCTAAGTACTATCACAATCGGCTATACAGTACTGTACTGTCATAGGTTTATAATACTTTTCACACAAATAACACGTAAAAAACAAACACACAAAAATAAAGAAAACATTTTTGATCTTCGGTATAATACCTTGAAAAGTACAGTAGTACAGTGCAGTGTGACAGCTGGCACACAGGACTGGCGTCACGTGAACTGGCAAGAATTCCTGACAGGAAGAGGAAGAGGAGGTGGGAGATGGCAGAGCTGAAGGATCATCAACATAGGATATAGAGGGCCAGCTGCAATGTCACCCACAGTCGACTTTGATGGCAGAGGTTCTGGCTCCTGGCTGGATTCAATTCCATCTATCCTCTTGAAAGATGCATATTAGCATCTTGGAAAGTTCATAACTTGAAGGTTCACATATAGGGGATGTACTGTACTAGCAACCAAAATTTGACAAATGCAATTATTTAAATGTGATATTAAAAACATAAAATATGTTGTAATGCAGATGACTTTAGATAGCCAAGGTGATTTTGAAAAGTATGGTGAAGTTTGAGGGTCTAACCTACCTGATTTGAAAAGTTAATATAAAACTCATGAAATCAAGACGTGGAATTGGCATAAAGATGGTCATATAGATCGATGAAACAGAACAGAGCCATGATGTCTTATAGGGTAGTCGCTGGTTCATGTGGCTACTGCCATGCAGCTAGTAAAGACAGATTTCCTGTAACAGCTGGTATAAATACTCATCAGATTGTGTGAAAAAAATGTAAAGTATCTCATTGATAATTGGTGTGTTGATTGCATAACGAAATAATATTTTGAATACAAATAAAATGTTTTATTTATATTCAAATATATATTTATATTTTCAGGCTATATAAAACATTTTATTAAGGTAATTTCATCTTTTATTTTTACTTTTTTTTTTTTTTTGAGTTGGAGTCCCACTCGATCGCCCAGACTGGAGTGCAGTGGCCGCTCCCAGCTACCGCAGCCTCGACCTGCTGGGCTCCAGCGATCCTTCCGCCTCAGCCTTCCGAGTAGCCGGAATTACAGGCGCGCGCTACCACGCCCGGCTAATTTTTTTGATTTATTGTAGAGATGAGGTTTCGCCTGCCCAGGCGGGTCT
>CAUYQG010197899.1:0-29679 GCA_963574415.1 Tarsius wallacei | reverse complement strand
GTCTCCGTTAATCTGGAACACCTCTTCACCCTTTTGCTATCATTTTTTTTGGTTTTGTTTTGTTTGATTTATTGTAGAGATGAGGTCTCGCCAAGTTGCCCAGGCGAGTCTCGAACCCGCGGGCTCAGGCAATCCACTCACCTCAGCCTCCCAAAGCGCGGGATTATAGGCTGAGCCACCGAGCCTAGCTTGCTATCATTTTTAATCTTGATATTTCTGAAGAGTCCAGGCCAGTTATTTTTGTAGGATATGATTTTCTGTCTTTCTGTATTTTTTAGTTGGTATGTTACTATAAAGAAGGGCTTTCTCTTTTTTCTCATTTCTACCAGTATGGACTAATGTATTCTTATTTAGTCAATGGGTTATAATTCCTTACTGTAATTTTTTAAATAATTAGCTGAACTTTTACCTCTTACATTTATACAAAAAAAAGGGAAAATGAAGTCATACGAGTGTACCCTAATCCAGTATGACTGGTGTTCTTATAAGAAGAGGAAATTAGGATATAGACAATATACACAAACCAAGGGGGGACAACATGAGGACACAGTACAAAGGCAGTCATCTGCAAGCCAAGGAAAGAGGCCTTAGAGGAAACCAAATATGCTGACACCTTATCTTTGACTTTAAACCTCCAGACCGATAAGAAAATAAATTTTTTTGTTTAAGCCCCACCCCAAAAATCAAATTATCCTAGATTTGGCTAGTGGAAGGCCCTTTGAGCTAGTTCTTGTGGCCCTTCTACATATCCCTATCATTCTTAGAGCACTTCCTCACCTTCTAGTACAGCAAGATATTCCAGGCACATGGTACATGGTACAACCTTCCCTGCACCCACCCCTAGAGTCAGCCATTTCTCCAAATCCTGGTTCTTTTTGGTGGAGGATGGTATTTAGACACTAGGATGTGGGCGCTAGGTGTCCTCACTGTTACAGGTGTGTCTCTCTTCTAGGCCTACTCAGAGGACAGAGCCAGGAAGAAAGAAAGAGAAAAGCAAGCAGCCAGACAAACACATAAACATTTATATATTCACATATACACATATATCTATATTTCTTTATATCTTTTTTAAGAATGGAAAATATAGTTTATTTTAAAGTAAATTAGAGAGAGAGAGGAGACTCACCTCTCCAAGGTAAGGGAAGGGACCAAAGACAAGAAACATGGTGGGCATAACTCAGAGATCACGTGAACACACCAGAGTTTAACAAAGCAATGACCTATTTATATCTTTTTAAGAATTTTTTTTTTTGAGTTGGAGTCTCACTCTCGTCGCCCAGGTTGGAGTGCAGTGGCATGCTCACAACCTCGACCTGCTGGGCTTAGGTGATCCTTCCGCCTCAGCCTTCCAAGTAGCTGGAACTACAGACACACGTCACCACGTCCAGCTAGTTTTTGTGATTTATTGTAGAGATGAGGTCTCACCAAGTTGCCCGGGCTGGTCTCAAATCCCCAGGCACAGGCAATCCTCTGGCCTCGGCCTCCCAAAGTGCTGGGATTACAGGCTGAGCCACCGCGCCCACCCTCTTTTTAAGAATTTTAAAAACCACAAGTCCATCCTGATACTTTTGTTTATTATTATTATTTTTTCGAGTCAGAGTCTCACTCTGTCAACCAAGCTGGAGTGCAGTGGCATAATCACGGCTACTGCAGCCTTGACCTCCTGGGCTTTGGTGATCCTTCTGCCTCAGCCTTCCAAGTAGCTGAAACTATAGGCACGTAGCTGGAACGATAGCCACCACACCCGGCTTAATTTTTTGATTTATTGTAGAAATGAAGTCTCGCCAAGTTGTCCAGACTGGTCTCAAACCCCTGGGCTCAGGCAATCCTCTTGCCTTGGCCTCCCAAAGTGCTGGGATTACAGGCATAAGCCACCATACCCAACTTCATCCTAATACTTTTAATTCCATTGAATACCACAGGGTACAGTCTAGTACTTCCTTTCTTTTTTATTTATAAGTGACTTCCTAACTCCTGTGTTTTAGCACCTGCTACATAAGTGCTGATAACGTGGCCTAGGAGTGCTATGAGGGATTCATACATAAGGAGCAAAGCAGAACTGCCACATGTACATGTGTGTTTGTCTTGGATTTTCTGGGTAGCCAGGCTCAGAATAAAGAGGCAGACTGCTTAGATCCCAGACCCATGGACCCCTTCCTTATTAAGGTATACCATATTCAAATCCAAGTTATATTTTAGTTTTTATTAGTAGCTTGTCTACTGGCCCTTTTACTGCTTTTATTGCAAGGAGTTTTGTAGTTTATAAATACCTTGAGATCCATAATTGTTCAATCCTTTTAGAGTAACTCATGTACCCATGCCTTCTTTCCATCCCTACCCCTTCCCATGCTCATGTTTGATACCCAAACTCATTCTTTTGGTTCCTTCCTTCTTTCCTTCCTTCCTTTTCAATGCTGCTATATTTTACTGGAGTCATCTTCAAGAAACTCTATATACTTACTTAGTCTTTAAAAGTTTGCAGTTGTCATTATATTTAGCTAACCATTTTACTAGACATACAATTCTAGGTTTAACAATACCATGGGTGCAAACAAAAAGTATACACATTTTAAGAGGTGTTATTTATGTATCACTCTTTGAAGTTGAATTATGGTAGCAATGTGTAGTATGACATTAGCTCAAAACATAGCGTTAATCAAATAAATGCTAGTGTCACCATGTAACAGGTAGGACTGTCAAAGAAAATGACGGAAGCACAATTGTCCTTTGAGGAGCACAAGGCCATTTTGAAGTGGTATTTGAAATCTGAGAATGTTGTGGAAGTATCACAATGGAGATGTGAGTATGGAACAGAAGCTCCAATACACCTAACAATTGCACGCATTCACGATAAGTTTGAGATGCGTGGTACTGTGTGTGATGTGCACAAGGGAAGATCCAGGAGGCCTCGCACACAAGTCTTGCAATAGTATCTGGACACTGATGGTAAACACTTTGAGCACCTCTTGTATTCATCTTTTGTTATCACTATACATTGAGTATTACAAGTTTAATACAGCTTTTCCTTTCTTAAAATGTGTATACATTTTTTGGTACCCTCTGTATATTCCTCTTAGAAACTGAAGGAAAGCTTCTAGGTTTCAGCAGAAATAGTGAGAAGTATGGTGCAGTCTAATATTTTTCTTTCATAGACAACTTATTTCCACCCTCCTGACCAACTGCTTAGCCCCGTTTATTCACCCCTACTCTGACCCTAGGAAGCTTCTCAGGTCCTTTTAATGCTGATATTCTGAAATTTCATGTATCAAGGTATAAATCATTTCTCCATTTTTTGTGTTGGATTCTCAGCTGGCTTTTTCAATCTGAAAATATGCTTTGTTCTTCATTACTCACATTATTTGTGGGAAAATGTCCCCTCCTCCACTTACTTACTTCCTTCTTTCTGGGATTCTTGTCTATTTTATGAGAACGCTTAGCTTCTCACATTTTTTAGACAATTTATATATTTCTCCCTACATCCTTGGAGATATCTTTTACTTCATTTTCTAAATTCCTAATTTTGGTAATAATATTGAAAATTTTTAAGTACTAAATTTTGTTGTAATTGTGTCATTTGTGTAGCATTCTGTTTTGAGTTACCTTCATTTTTCCTCTTTTTTGTGGTTCTCATATTTCTGATGATCTTTGATCATTCTTTCACAGAAAAAAAATCTGAATGCTCAGCATTGGGTTTTGTTTTTTTGGTCTTTTTTTTTCCTGTTGTTGAGGATGTTTGCTACTCTTATTGGGTCTACTCTGAGAATTCTTGAAAGAGTGGAACAAAGAGTTTAACTGACTTGCTATATTTTAGAAGGAGTGGCTATAACATGGACATAGAGCCATGAACAGGCTGTGGGACCTTCAAAAGTAGGAATGAGGAAGGCTTTGCACTGTTGCCCCAAAATCCCCGTTACAAGTTTTAACTTTCCCTATACAGCTATCTTGAACTTTTTTTAAAAAAAGAACTAGTTGATGTTTTGTTTGTGGTTAAATGCTAGCTGTTTGTATCCTACTTTTACACAGGTTGATTAATGGTTATGACAGATCCAAACTGGATCAGTTATTCTATATTGATACATTTAATACTTCTGCTTTCATTCCTATTTTTAGTTCTTGGTTTGTCTCTCTTTTAATCATTGATTTTAAAATCAGAGACTCTTGGGAGGTAAAACAAATAAATTGGCATCCACCTGCTCTTAGTCTTCTTATAGATATCCTCGACCTCAGTTGTCTCTACTTCTTTTGTCTATCAACATGATCCCATCCATGTGGTTCATAAATTTTGTTAGGAATATTTTACTCACTTGTGATGCTCCCTCTCATTCTTTTCATTCATATGAAGTTTTTTGTTTGGTTGTTTAATTTCTATACTTTTATTTTAGTGGAATCTCAGAAAAGTATGAACACAATATATATTCTTTTTTTTTTTTTTTTTTGAGTTGGAGTCTCACTCTGTCACCCAGGCTGGAGTGCAGTGGCATGCTGACGGCCACCACAGCCTCGACCTGCTGGACTCAGGTGATCCTTCTGCCTCAGCCTTCCAAGTAGCTGAAACTACAGGGATGTGCCACCAAGCCTGGCTAATTTTTTGATTTATTGTAGAGACAAGGTCTTGCCAAGTTGCCCAGGCTGGTCTCAAACCCGTGGACTCAGGCAATCCTCTCGCCTCAGTCTCCCAAAGTGCTGGGATTATAGGTGTGAGCCACCACGCCCGGCCCACAATATATATTCTTAAAGCCAAAAATTGCAACTTGAAATTGCTATACTGTTTGCCATCATTTGGATACACTATAATTTATTTAACCAGTGCCCAAGTTTTTGACATTTTTTTTTTTTAACTTTTTTCCAATATTATAACCATTGTCCTCTTTATCTGGAAGGGAGAGGTTGAAGATAAGCCTATAAAGGCCGTATGTAAAGAATGATAAGCTAAACATTTAATCTTAACAAAAGTAATTTTTGGAAGAAGTGAACAGATAGAAAATTTAAGTTTAAAAAGTTCAGAGTCCCATACAAAGAACTCTCATAGACTGTGGTTAGAACGTCACGTAGGAAGTTGAGAATTGTTCAGAGTATTGAGCAAATTTAGAAATCTGTGGAGATTCTTACCTATAAAATTTGTCAACATTCCTGATTACATCCATAGGAAAAAACATTTTAAAGTGGGATTTCTCCATCTAAGTATATGGACACTTTTTGAATTCTTCATATTTAGTTGACAAATTTCCCTTTAGAAAGATCACATTGATTTACTCTCCTACTAGCTACTAGCATCTTAAAAACAAACAAAAATACCCACAAGATTTGCTAGTTTTATAAACAAAATTTTATCTTGCCATCTTTATATGCGTTTCTTAGATTATTACTGATCTTGAATGTTATATCTATTATATTATTCAATGCTCAAATCAACCTTCAATAGGTATTTTCAATCTTATTTTAGAAATGGGTAGACTGAGGATCTGGGACCTTAAGAATTCTGAAGTTCACACAGCTCACAAGTGTTTAAAAACATATGAAGACATAGATGTTATGTTGCCAGAAAATTTAAGAACATGTTACTTATCTTTTTTTAAGTGGAATATCAGGCTATCCATTCTCCCTGGAGCTTAGATATAAATGATTTAAACATTTTTTACTTCTTGAAGCAAGTGTATTTATGAACCCTTTGTTGACTGGGAAGGATGTCCCTGCTACATAGGATCATAGCATAGGATTTCAAGAACAGACTTCAAAAGTTCATGGGAACTTAGCTTTTGCTGAGATCTCACATCATTTTATATTCCCCATTGTAATACATGTGTCTTTATCCTAGCAAGTCTAAAAAATTGATAGATAATACCATTCTAGCCAGCGAATTGCTTTAAGTTGTTTTCTGCAAAGGGTTAAATACTCTTCACCCTAAACTGATGGCATAGTCTTCAGTATAGATCTGGAAGCTACCAGCAAAGTATGGTGCATAGTGAGAGTGACAGAATTTGAACTGCCCTTGAATATGGCTCGACCTGAAGAATTCTTTCATTAAATCACCGCATGGAGGTTATTACTGATCTGTACAATGTGGGTGAATCTCAATAGCGTTATGCTAAGTGAAAGGAGATAGACACAAAAGACCACAAATTATGTGATTCTGTTTATAAGGAATATCCAGAATAGACAAATCCAAAGAGACAGAAATTAGATTAGTAGTTTCTGGGACTGGAAGGAAGAAAGAAGGGAAAGAAACTACTTAGTAGGTATAGGGTTTTATTTTGGAGTGATGAAAATGTTTGGAACTAGACAGAGGTGATGGTAGCACAGCATTGTGAATATGCTAAGAGCCACTAAATTGTTCAATTTTAATTGGTAACTTTATGCTATATACATTTCACCTTAATAAGTCATATATCTACAGATATATTTTTTTCTTTTTTTTGAGTTAGTGTCTCTGTCGCCCAGACTGGAGAGCAGTGGCTCACTCACGGCCACCCCAGCATCGACCTCCTGGGCTCCCACGATCCTTCTGCCTCAGCCTTCCAAGTAGCCAGAACTACAGGCATGTGCTACCACACCTGGCTAATTTTTTATTTATTGTAGAGACGAAATCTCACCACGTTGCACGGGTTGGTCTCCAACCCGCGGGCTCAGGCAATCCACTCGCCTCGGCATCCCAAAGTGCTGGGACTACAGGCTGATTCTTGAACCTAAAATACTTGAAATTGAATCCTGACTGTATCATTTTCTAGCCATGTGATCTTGGACAAGTTATTTTAATTCCCTAACCTTTACCCTAATGTTAACACTTATACCTTAAACCACCATTCCCTTCAATGTCTTAACCTGGAAACAAAGATTACAAACACAAACCCAGACAGGATCATGGTGAGAATTGTATCACATGATATTCATATGGCGTTTGGTGTAGTAGTTGGCACACCACAAGTTCTTAGGAAATGGTGGCTACTACAACAACAATGGTACTGCTATTTCTGCTGCTACTACGACTACTGCCAGCAGCAGCAGTAGCAGCAATAGCTGGGTTCCAACCCAGATTCTTGGTGTATTCAAATGGCTATTTTCCATTCTCACTCCAGATGATTCAAGTAGGATACATTCACATGACATTGACTTCATGAGGTTTGTGTTCCCTCAGTGGAGTCCTTCTTTTGAAAGACGAGTTTTAGATTGAAACTGGTTTGTGTGTGTGTGTGTGTGTGTGTGTTTGAGTTGGAGTCTCACTCTGTCGCCCAGACTAGAGTGCAGTGGCTGCTCCTGGCCACCGCAGCCTCCACCTGCTGGGCTCCGGCGAGCCTTCCGCCTCAGCCTTCCAAGGAGCTGGAACTACAGGTGTGCGCTACCATGCCCGGCTAATTTTTTGATTTATTGTAGAGATGAGGTCTTGCTTGCCCAGGCGGGTCTCGAACCCGGGGGCTCAGGCAATCCACTCACCTCAGCCTCCCAAAGGCGCGGGATTACAGGCTGAGCCACCGAGCCTGGCGAAACTGTTTTTAATGAATGTCAAAATGGGACAGAGCTCAAGGGTAATGAATAAGGATCTAACCCCTAACACATCAAATTATCAGCATTCTTGGGAGAGTCAAGGACCTTGCCTTCCAATGTGTACTATACATGTATCCTCTTACTGAAAAGGGACGAACCCTTGAAGAAACAGTCATGCACTAGGCATTTACAAGAAAATGTGAGAAGAAAAAAAGAATTTCACTAAGCTTCAGAGAAGGGAAAACTTTAGGCATCAGTTGAAAGTTGTCTCTCTGTAGTGGACGGAATGTGTTACATAAAGGTGCAGCTTGATGGTGTGAGGAGATCTGTGTCCTCTTCAACAACGGCATGTTCAAATGTATTTTTATTAATGGAATTTTCCAAAGAGCTCAAAGCACAGTTGCTGCTTTCCTGATGGACAGTCTGTTACCCATACAGGCTTTGTTTGTTTGTTTGTTTTATTCTTCCTATGGGCTCCTCAAGTCAAGAAAAAGCCAAAACAACTTTCATGAGATGCAAATGTACTGTTTTCTAACATCTTCCTGTGACTACGATCGTATTTGTTTTCCTGAAGCCTAATCAAATGAGGTGTAAAGGACAGCCAATATAAATACCACTTATTGAATGAAGCAACAAGGGTAAAAATTTGTTGCAACATGTTCTCCAATATTCCATTTGTCCATGGAGGGGTGAGAAGTCAGGAGAGGCTGATAATGTTATGGAAAGTGCATGGCCTTTAATATGAGAAAGTTCCAGTGGACACAGATTTTCATCCAGGCACTATGATTAGCCACGTGGCCCAGAGCAAAACCTTAGCTTTTGGGGCTTTAGTGTCCTGATGTGAAGAATGGGGATAATAAAATCCATTTCCAGCAGTTGTTGAAAGAACTAAGTTCTTGACTTAGTGTTCAGCAAATAGCTGGCAATAAATGTTCTTTTCTTTTGACACTGCAAGCTTCAAGAGAGATGTTGTGGCAGCTTTTGTAATCATAATAGCCAGCAAATTTTGTGCATTATTATGGGTTAGAGAATGCTTACTTAATGCTTTCCATCCGTTATCTCAATTAAATCCTTACTTCAAGTTTGTGTTGTAAACATTATCGCATCTAGTTTACAGATGTAAAACATGAGGCTCAGAGAAGTTAAGTAATTTGTCCAAGATGGCTCAGCTAGAAAGCATAAGAACTAAGATTCTAACCTAAGTTGCTTGACAATGAAGCTTGCACACATAACCTCTTCTACTACCAGATGTCTTGAACCAAGTTCTAGCTGAAGTGTAGTAGTTGATGTGCAGTCTGTGGAACGAACCTTGAACGAATAGTCAACTTCTGGGTTGTCTTCATCTGGGGTCAGATTTCCAGCTTCAGAGAAATATTATGTATCTGTGGTCACTGTTCTCTTGGGCCCAGAGAGTCCACTCAGTTGAGTGCCCTCACTCTGAGAGTCTTTGTGACAGGAACAGCTTCCAAACAGTCCCAGTACACACTAGCTTCGTACATGTAGCCCTACAAGAGTGGAGCTTGGCAGGTCCGATGACCACTGCACAGTTGGAACCTGGGTCAAGAAAAGCCACATGTGGAAATGCATTTAATTCTAAAATGATGGTGCATCAGCAAGGGTGTAACTGGCACTCATTGATATTCTTGGCATTCATTGAAAACACCCCAGGCTGCTTAGGTAATTAATTTCCAAGGGTTAGTCATTAACAGGCTTCCTACTTTCCTTGTCCTTTGGCAGGCCCAGCTGTGAGATACAGTAAGTTCGAGATGTCAGAGGCCAGGCCGCCTCCCCTGCTCGGTCAGCACACGACGCACATCCTGAAGGAAGTCCTTAGATATGACGACATGGCCATTGGGGAGCTGCTCAGCGCTGGAGTGGTGACCCAACATGAAACCAAGTGACAAAGGAAAACGCTTTCTCAAAACCACAATCTAAATACACTTTGCTGGCAAAGGCGATAGATACTCTGGACTCTTCTCCCAGTTCTGACGCCACTGGAAAGAAGAATTAGAGTAACTCCAGTTTTCCTGTCTGACATCTCCAGCATGGCTCTGATATTAATGAATCTAGTGCCTTTTAATCCCACCTTTTATTCCCTACCATTTTTCTTTTTTTCTTTTTCAGATAATGGTTTAATTGTGGATTTTAGGGATTTACTTTTAATAAAGATACGATATAATTTTTTTCCTGGAAAAATAACTCCTCTTTCTAATTACGTTAATTGTTTAAATGTTTGTTTCCCCCACCCCCTACCCACCCAGCCTACACAGGCCTGAAAAAGAGAAGATCTCTGAACATTTTCTACTTGTACATAAAGTCTTTATTTAAATCTTTTTTAGGAAGTTAAAGCAATAAGCAGAATGACAGTCTCTGTAATTGATTTAAACAGAATAACTTAATTTTGAACTCATGAACGCTTTGTTAGTCTATAATTTAAGCCATGAACTTTGCTGATGCCCATTATGAAACTCAGCTCCATTCTCTCCTGTGAGAGTAAATATTTGCTTTATGTTGTATTCCTCTGGAGATTTTATGATACATGGCAGAAAATCATTATCCCCTGAGGCACTTAGGGTGGTAGGTATCTGTCTACATGGAGAGGTGAGAAGTGGTTCTTCAGTTGGTACCTTAGTTTGAGCCAAGTGCAACAGATTTTTAAGTGAATGTTAGATGACTATCCAGGTGTTAAGTAATGTATAAATAATGATAAATAGGAGAATGACAGGAAAGCATTGCTTTGTAATCTGAGCACCCACTGTAAAAGACTATCTCATGCCTTATTATTGAGTATTTTAATTTGCCAATGAATTTGAAGTATAGAAAACATCTTCTATTCAAAAAGTGAGACAGACACCGTGAGGACATATGTTCTAGAATAATTATCACTCAAGACTGCCAAGCCCAGGGATAGACCAGGGAATCAGATGACCCGATGATCAGTATCTTGAGATGACACATAGCTATTAGGCACACTTACTTTAAAGCAATGCCATTATATACCAGGTGGTAATTGAAAGCTAAATTACAGATGTTCATCTTTCAAACTGTGATTTAGAACACGCTTTCTTTTCATGTTCCTTTTTATTAGAATGATTTATCCATGCTGTATAGCTCAATATGTTTCTAGAATCAGAGATTACAAATAAATAGGAAGCCTGTCTTCTCATAAGCCTTCATGATACTTTTCAGAAGAATGCCTACTAATTTTGAAACAGTTATTGTCCTTCTATGTGGACATTTTATTCTGAAAATCTCCTGCTATTTGTTGTTCCACTAGTTAAAATTTCATCATGCAAGGGTAATTATCAACTTCTCGGTACTTTATCCAATGGCTAATTCACAGATATATATTTGGAGACATTCACTTCAGGCCAGGTATTTAAACAGTGTTTCATACAATTAGTATGAAAAATGATAAAAGATTGGATGACAGAGAGTATCTTGAAAGACAGAGTCACTATTTCTCCTACTGATCCAGGTGGACGTCTTGAAATGCAAATTACTCAGTTACTGAGCAGTAATCCTAAATATCTGGATAGCCATATGTAGGATGATATCATGCGTAGGGCCAGAAAATGCCTCTAGAACTTTCAAATTAACACAGACTGCAGTCTTCAGACATGGCCTAGTCACCAATGAAACAAAAAGACTATGTCTCCAGTGAAATCAAATTTCCACCTATACCACCCAAAAGATTCAGGAGAACTTTGAACCTGTTGGTCACCCAACAGAAAGGATTTACTGTATTCTACCGATTTAGCAAAATACATAACTCAGAATATATTTCAAGTTCAGATGGATAATTAGTACTGAAAGAAACATCGTGCTTGCTAAAATTTCTAGCAATATGCCCCAGATCAAGTTATGCTTATAAACAAATGTGCTGTTTTAATTATCAGGGCCTATTATCTTACACATTTCTGAAACTGAACATACTACTAAGATACCATATGCTCAAGTTCAGTTTGTGTCAAGACCTGCCTTCTGGCAGGTTTGTGTCTAAGGTTGGCCTAGAAAATTTCTTAAAACTTAGTGGCTTAATCATTATGGAATTGGGGGCGTATCCACAAGCAAATGACCTTCTTTCTCTTGATTTTTTTTTCTTAAATTTTTTACTGCCGTGATTTTCTGATTAATCAAGCATCATTTTCCAGCAAGGAGTCTACTACGTTAAATATTTCTCCAGCAGAAGAAAGGTGAACATTGGTAACTTTGTGTGACTACCCCAGTTACTTGGTGTGAGCTTATCTTTGGCCCATCCACTAGGGGTTACATACATAGGACACTTATGATTTAAGGAAACAAAAGAGATCTTATATAGGCTATTTCATACCGTGCATTAGGCTGGATAGCACCACGAGGGAGAGTTTTGGCATGAAGACTTCACAACCTCTTCTTTGAACTCTCTTGGGAAATTTGCACTCACTCATAACTTACCTGAACTTGCCATTGCATCACTGACTCTTTCATGCCATGGTGTTGTCACGTTGTGTTTTAAAAACTTTCTAGATGTGACAGTTGTTCAGTGCTGCCTTCATCCATAGGATTTGTTCTCCAGATAATAAGTCTAATGGGTCTGACAACAATAGGCCAGGCCTAGGGCTGGACTGATTTTGCAAGATCCTCAGACTCTTCTTATAACTGCCCACCATTGATTCTTAATTGGCAAAGAAGAGTGAAAAAAAAAAAAAAAAAAGCATATTCCTTGCTCGCCAAAACCTAGCCTTGGGCTATTTATTTTAAAAATTGCTCCTAAGATTATGATATTCTCCTTGTATTTGCTTCTATTCATGGAAGACTCCCTGATATAGGGAGCCCCTATAATTGGTGGGATCCTTAGATGCAGTGGGCCTGAAAAAATGGTTGCCTGTTTTGATAATAGTATCAGTGAACTTTGGGAGCGCAGAATGTCAAGCTCACTTCTTTTCCATCTTGATTTTGTGGTACTTGTCCTGGTGCAAGCACTGTTTGATAAGGATGCTAAAGAGATTCAGAAAAAAGGTGCATATTTCCATTTCAAACAGCAGTTAGGAAAAACAAAACATGGCACAGAGGCTCTTATAATGAAGTTTAAAGGTTTTTCTTAGGCACTGGTATATAATTGTATTTCTTCTTACAATCCTAGTTTAACCACACTAGGGTTAAGTGTTTTATAAATTACAACTTTCATAAGATGCTTAAACAGTTTTTATTTTCTTTTTAATTTAAATTTTTTATTTTAAAGATGTGGAGTACAATTCAGAGTTAGGTATACAAATGTTCATTATGCAGGTCCACTTGTTGATAAGGCGCACCCCATCCCCGCTCCCCCAGCAGATTTCCACTACTGCCAATCAAACAGTTTTTCTGTACAGACATGCCATGCTATCTTCCAAGCACGAATGGCCTGGAACTTTTAAGCAAGGTTGGCAGTGTGCAAGGCAGGCTTGTTGGTGGGATTAGTAGAGCAGATGCAACTTTGAGAGACGTGTTTCCCCCAACGCCCATTCACAAATGTGTCCCCAGTATCACTTTAGGAGCTTAAAGTTTTATAGACAAATGAATGTAAATACTTTGCACTAATACATTTATTCCACACACCAGGGAAAACAAATACAGAAAAGGAGAGACTTGGAGAAATGAGAGTTGAAAAAGATAAATTTGATTATCAGGAAAGAAAGAGAGCGCATACCCAGGAGAGGCAGATCTGAGGGCACATTTGCTCTGCCTACTGGAAGTCAAGGGTAGGACAAACCTAGATTGACATGTGGGTGCCAAGACAGAGGGCAAGTGCTGGAAAGAGCTCGAACACTACCTAGACAACAGGCTTTATCCACCTCAGCTTTTCATAAAGAGTAGCACTTTTCCCCTATTCATTAAGACCTTAGTGTTAAAAGAACAGGACAGGAAAATCATTACTTTGCAAGGTGACCAACGGCTGTTTCCTTGCTATTTCATTTTTGCTTCTTAATTTCTGTTTTTCTGGTTACTTCCTTTCCTATCTTTTCCCATTCTTTGAACTGCCGTCCCTCCATCTCTTTCTCTGTGGTAATCATCTTTCTCCCTTTTTTCTTCCTTCCCCTCCACCTTCTCTTCAGTTTCTTCTTTTCATCTCCTCATCCTGTTATTTTCTCTCTCTCTCTACACACACACACACACACACACACACACACACACATACACACACACACACACACATCACCCAAACATGGATACCAAAACCTGTGACTGACCCTCAGAAAAATAGAACTCGTTCAGTAACTTGGAAGATAACTAGTGTTAATTCTGGCCATGACTTTGCCTCCACAAGCATTCTCGAATTAATCTCTGGGTAGGGTGATTCTTTAATAACTAGCTGCTACTTCTTGTCCCTTAAAACCCAGGGAAAGAAATGAAGAAGTATTCCAGTGCCATTCTGGATGGTGGAAGAGGTCTCAGACATACTGTCTCTCTGTCTCATGCCCCCCAGTTCTACAAGTAAATAAGTAAATAGGATATAGAGTAGAGCCTAGATTTGTCATCCCAGCCCCAGACACTGGAGCTCAGCAGCTGGTGTCTTACTTCTGTGGTCACAGGGGAGGTTTTGCCAGAGAAGGGGCAGGGAGGCCCTGACAGTAGACTACTATGCTCCAGCACTAGATTGGGCCTTGGAATTTGTTTCTTGCTCTTCCTTAGAGAAGGCGAATTTATTTGGTCTTCAGGGAGTGATGATTAGCTTGTTCCTCACCATTTTATTCCAGTGGCCTCCAGAAGGATGATGGCTTTCCCTCCACCTCCATTTTGGCATCTATTAAACAGGGTGATAGATCCTCAGGCTCCCTTTGGTTTCTTCTTCCAACAGGCTGAAAAACACTTTGACACATCCCTCCCTTCACCTCCTCTTTTTCCTTTTCTTTGCAAATTAACCACAAGATAATCTGTCCAACTCCAGTTGGTTTCTTTGGCTCCTGACCACATAGATTGGAGGAACAGTAATTTCCTGCTCTTATCCCATCACCAGCACCTTTTCCTCTTGCCCAGGACTTTGGACAAGTGTACATCATAAAATAGGGCACTCAGAACATGCAACTGAGACGTTGAGAGGAAAGAATTAATGTAAAACTACCACAAGAAAATACCCTTCCTTCTGCTCCTTTTATCTCTTTGCAAACCCTTAAGAAAAATTTGTATTTTCAAGGCATCTCTTGGTGTGAGACCTGGCAGTAGTCTCATACCAAGTCTTGGATTTATGTTTTTAAATTGTACAAAGAACTTCCACATTTTTCTTGACAGAAACTTTGAAATGTACTACTAATGAACATTATTGTGTTCTTTCCTTGGAGAGGGTCAAGAAAATTGCAGCTTCCATTTTAGGAGGATTGTTAAAGAATCACTATTTCTGGAGGTAGAGAAATGACCTCTGTTTTCCTATCTAGGATTGCCTCTAATGTGCTTGTAATGGCATTGACACAGGCCATAGGGCAGGGCAGAAATTCAACTACCCAAAAGCTCGCCACTGGAAACAGTGCTCAGTCCCCTGAGAAACTTCCCAGCCGGCTTTGCTGGACCCTGCAGTGGGAAAGGTCTGCAGCTACAGCAGACTAAAGCATCCCATTCTTAAAAGCACAACAGAGCTGGAAATATCCATGACTTGAGATTCCACCTCTGAGCCAATGTTTCCTATATTCTGAATCCCAAACACTTTTTCTGGTTCTCTGGCTTTATTTCTGGAGTCTGGGAAAAACCCTAGTGAAAGAATGTGGGCTGAGCATGCAGGCCAGAGGTAGTGCTCAAGACTTGCTAAGTGAAACAACCGAACTCACAGACAAACCATGGAGAGATGACAGTGATAGAAGCTCAATGTTTTATGCAGCTACCCTCATACAACCCAGGTGCCATGAGGTGAAGCGAGTAGCTTGGTGGGTCTCTGTGTGGGTGCATTTCTGGGGGAAGGTTTCTTAACTCTGCAAAAAGGGCTCTCAGATCTAGAATAGGTCCAGATAGGAGAGAAAGAAGATTCTGACAGTCATCAGAGTTATTACTTTTAATTTCCTGCACAAAATAAAGGATTTACAAGACTCATCCTGTAAAATAAGAATTCTTGTTTTTATTTTATTTCAGTTCAGTGATACTGACTTTAGACTTCTTCCCTTGAAACCCAGGGAAAAAATGAAGGAGTGTTCCAAATGCCACTCTGGATGGTGGCAGAACTCTCAGGCATACTGTCTGTCACATGTCCCATGTTCTGCAAATAAATAAATGGGATACAGAGTAGAGACTAGATTCTTCATCCCAGCCCCAGACACTGGAGCTCAGCAGCCAAGGTCTTACTGCTGTAGTTACAGATGAGGTTTCATCAGTGAATACATATGTGCTTATAAAAGATGCTATATATAAGCTTATAAGCTATGCCATATCAAAAATTCTGAAAAATGTCAGAAAAATAAGTGAAATATATCTGAAATTAAATTTCAGATTCTTGGACAAATTAAAAAGAAGTATAAAATATTGCATAAAAACCTACTAAAAAACTTTATCACAACCTACTCTAAAAATCATAAGATGGGGAGATTTATCTGGGTGGGCAGGTGATCTAATCACCCTAAATATGGGTCTCAAGGTCAAAGACATTAGGCCACAGATTTGAAACACGGGGGCAGGGTGAGGGATATAGAAAGTCTCCATTGCTGGAGATAGTCACAAGGCAAGTGATACAAGTGACCTCTAGGAGCTCAGAGAGGTCCCCAACTGACAGCAAAAAACAGGGACTTCAGTCCTGCAACCATAAGGAACTGAATTCTGCCAACAATCTATATAGGTTTGGAAGATAATCCATTCCCATAGCCTCCAGACAAGAGCTCAGCCAGGCCAATAACTTGATTTGAGTCTTGTGACACCCTGAGTAGAGAACCTAGTCATATCTTCTGAACTTCTGATCTACAGAACTGTGAGATTATAAGTGAGTGCTGTTTTAAGCCACTAAGCTGGGAGAAATTTTCTATGCAGTAGTAGAAAATTAATATACCCATTAATGTTCTTTTTTGGGTCCAGAATCAATTCCAAGATTCCATGTCACATTCAGTTGTCATTTTTTTCTTAGTCTTCTCCAACCTGGGTCATTATTCAATCTTTCTTTGTTTTATGACCTTCATGGTACTATACAGTTATTTTGTAGAATGTCCCAAAATTTGGTTTTGTGTGCAGTGTTCTCATTATTGGATCAAGATTATTATTATTATTATTATTATTGGATCAAGATTGTGTATTTTTGGCAAGAAATTTCAGAGGTGATTTTGGATTTTCTCAGGAGATACTAATGATTTTAACTTGGATCTTTTGGTTAAGATGGTATCTTCCAAGTTCTTCCCTGTAAAGTTGCTGGAGTTTTTTGTTTTGTTTGGGTTTGGTTTTTTATTTTATTTTATTTTAGTAGTTAATAAGTATATTATAGAGAGACATTTTGAGGCTGTCTTGGTTTTCATTGATCACTGTAACAAATTTCCACAAACTTCGTGGCTTAAAACAATAGAGGTCAAAAGTCTAAAGTCAGTATCACTGAACTAAAATAAAAGTGTCGCAGGGCTGTGCTCCCTCTGGATACTCCAGAAATGAATCTCCTTCACATATTCCAGCATTTCAAGCTGTGTTCTTTTTATTTCTTGACCCATGGCCATTTCTCCATCTTCAGAGTCAGCATCTTCTCTCTCTCTTCTTTCCTCCACTTCCCTTGCATGATCTTCTATGTGCCATCGAATCATCCTCTGTCTCTCTCATAAGGAAACTGGTGGTTCCATTCAGGGCCCAACCAGACAATCCAAAATAATGTCCCCATTTCAAGATCTTTAACTTAATCACATCTTGGAAGTCTTTGCCATATAAGACAACATTTACAGGTTCCAGAGATTAGTTGGAGTGTGCTATCTTTTGAGGAGACCATTTTTTAACATTCCATAGAACCTGTACAAATACTCTATTTTTCATCATACTTTTGCCCACCAAGTTCGATATTTGTCAATGATTTTTGCCTTAATTATTACTTAGTTTTCTACTTCCGTTTTTCATGTTTTTGCATTTATTTGTTTATTTTAGAAAGCAGGATTTATTGAGAGAACAGAAAAGCTCCCACAGTGGGAGGGGACCCGAAGGGGTTGCCCTGTTTCTACATTTATTGACTGAAATTCTAATGTAAGAGTTGTCCATTCTCCTTCACTTATTTATTTATTTATCAATATGGGCCAATAGATATTTATTTTTATTTTGTGGGTTATAGTTAATCATACCCATTATATTGCTGCTCAAATTGTCACAGATGTGGCCATTGGAAACTTCTTCAGGATGATTCCTATGTCCTTTCAACATGCCCCTACCTTTTCACCAACACTTACATATTTTCTGTCAATACAAAAGATATTTGGGATCATGTTGTACTTTTCTTTCCATAGTCCTGAAATTAATCATTTTTACAAAAAGCTTTTTTCCTTTTACTGGAGGAAAATCAAGATCTGGATGCTAGATATGCTCATGGTTACTGGAGTGTCATTGAAACTAGATTCTCTCAGCAGATTAAGGAGGAAATATATGTACACATACACACACACACACTCTCTCTCACACATACACACACACACACCCTTATATTTATATCTTTACTTATCCATGTGTATAAATTTTCAAAACCATGTGCCAAGTCAAAGCTAAGCCCTTAAGAGGTCTGGCATCATTCTCCTTTGTTCTTGGAATTCAAACATCATGCTAGATGTCTGAACATCATCCTCTGAGGAAGCCCAAGCTAGTCATGTGGAAAGAGAGAGGGGCCAGTTGGAGGAACATCAACACACCAGACATGTGAATGAAGCTTTCTTGGATCTCCAGTCCACCTCATCAACCAAAGGAATACAACCGAGTGACTGACTCCAGCCAGTGCCACATGGAGCTGAAAAACTGCCCAGTTCAACCTTGACCAAACTTCTGACCCACATAAATTGATGTTGCTCTAATCACGAAGTTTTTCAATGATTTATTACATATCAATGCATAGTTAATAGTTTAGCCCAAATAAAGACTTCAAAATACTTAATAAATGTAGTCTGATGAGTAGTTTAATGGAATCCTGGCTGACTGAGATAGAAAATAATATGCTAAAATTTATTAACTGTTTTTTGTTGAGTGAATGCAACCAGAAATCTGCTTTTGTTGAAAATGCTTTTAAAATGCATTGACCTACTATAGTCACTAAAGACATGGGCTATGTTGAATTATTTTGATGGTTCAGTGCCTCAAGCTCCACATTCTGACCAGATGTAAAACCTTTCCCATGCTCAGGTAAAACCAAAGGCCCTATTTTCAGAAATAGTCTAGTTTCTGTCTGGGAACGGTTTAAACATAGGACAAGTTTAACTTACTAAGTGGTTTCTGTGGTGGCCAGACTTTATGGTGGTCCCTGGTGAGCCTCACTTCTTAGTATTCGCATCCTTCAGTTGTCTCAACTCTTTGTAAAGGCTTGTATGGAGACACTATGAAGAGGCAGCACTATCTGCTATATGTTAACCTCTTTTAGGGAGCTCAGGTTAGAAATTACAGGAGTAATGGTAGAGTTGGTGATGGAGGGTATGGAACACAAATACTAGCGGGAAACTCCTATAAGGACAACCTGGAATAAACTCCATATTCTAGACCACTGGTTCTCCGGGAGGAAGGTCACACTATTTTGTCTGATTTGGAAATGTCTGGAAACATTTTTGGTTCTCATAACTGGGCAGCATGGCAGGGGAGTTGGAGGAAGCAGGTTGGCTACTGGCATCTCGTGAGTGGAGGCTAGGAATACTGATAAACATCCAACAATTCTCAGGACAGCCCCCACAACAAAAGCTCACTCAGTCGAAAGGTCAATAATGCTGCTGTTGAGAAACACTATTCTAGAGGAAGCCAGTCCCCTTGAGATGGAAATGCAAGTGCCTGACTGTCACTTCTGTTTGTCTTGGTTTTTTGTTTTTTCACTGTATAAGTTTAAGGAAGGAAAAAAGGTAGGTTTATTGAAGTATAATGTGATCCACAGATATAGCCTACAAATAATTTTTTGATGAAAATTCCTGTTTTGACTTCTTGTAAAATTCTTATTTTGGCTTCATGCAATGAGTATATGTTTAAAGTGGAGGGAGCAAAACATTCTATTTAAAGGATTAAAGGAGGGTTCTCAATTGTTCTCCATAGTTCCATTAAAGACATAAATTAATTTACAGGAAAGATTTTATTTTATTGTATTTTTCTTTTTTTGAGTCAGAGGCTGGAGTGCAGTGGCATGCTCACAACTCACTGAAGCCTCAATCTCCTGGGCTCAGGCAATCCTCCCACATCAGCCACCCAAGTAGTTGGGACTACAGGCACAAGCCACCACACCTGGCTAGGTTTCTTTCTTTCTTTTTTTGGTAGAGATGAGACCTTGCTATGTTGCCTGAGCTGGTCTCAAACTCCTGGGCTCAAGCAATCCTCCTGCTTTGGCCTCCACACATGGGATTACAGTTATGAGTCACCATGCCTGGCCCAGGAAAGATTTAAGGCCTGATCAGAAAACAATAAGTTGTCCAAGTAACGCTGGCTAGGCCACATTCCTCTTCTGGGTCATAGAGCAAGGGGCTCTGAGAAAATAATTTCTGAGATCCATATTTTTAATTACTTCATTCTATGACTTTTTGATATTGTAGATACATAGATAATGATGTAAGTATAGACAAAACAGAGAGTTTTGAACAGTGATGTTTAAAAGAGAAAGACACTTTAAATGAGGGAGTCAATAGTACCCTCTATGAGGCATCTGGTAATCCAGACCCGTAAGAAAGTAGAGTGTTGTCAAAGTTAACAAATATCAAGTGAGATAATTCATACATACCTTGGCACATCTTCCTATCTTTTTGATGTATACTCTACAGATGTCTGCTGTGGAGGAGAGGTGAGGTGAACTGAGGCTGAGGTGTTGAACACGAGAGAGGCCTGAGGTCAGGGCTCGCTGATTGGGTCACAGCTGCAGCCTCAGCAGAACCCAGCTGACCCCTTGGTCATCACATCCCAGTAGCGTCCCCCTGAAAACCTGCATATCTGAAGTCATAGGTTCTTCTCTACAACATGGAGCTTTGGAGAGGGACTTGAGGACATGAAAAAGACGGCAAATACATGTGCAAAACATGAATCAACATCTGCAACTCTGTCCAATTGTTCTAACAAGGTTAAAGTGAGGACTAAGAAACTCACCAACAAGCTTCCCGTTGGAAAAAATTACATTGTCAAAGGAAATGGCATTTTAAAGAATTAAATGGAAAAAATATTTAAAGGTCATAAGATAGAACTTAAGTCCAGATGATGACTTTTTCTTGGCCCTAACTGTCAACTTTATAGACCTAAGCAAGCTACACCTAGAAGATATGCAAAGGGAAGGGCATCTGGCGACCAGACTTCTGCACTGGTTTGTTGATTTTACTGCACTATCAGGACATGGCCAGGCTCCTGGGTCCACCCACTCCATGTCCACATTCTTTTCCATGTCCACAGCCACCATTTTAACCTACGCCCTTCTTGCTTCCTCTCCTTCTCACCCTTCAGTCATCCCTGTCCTTTCTTCCAAATCCAGTTTTAAAAGTCAGTGGTCTAGTAAACCTTTTAAAAAGTCATTCTAGTTTATTCGATTTATAACTAATTCTTTCTTTATTCTCCTCCATACTTATGCCTGATTTTATTTTGCCATCAACAGCATTGTTGAAGACCTTGTGTTTGTTACACTTTGGACATACAGGGAGGATTAGGACAGGTACTCAATATCAAGAAACTGAAAATCAAGCTGGCGAGGCAAGACACTTACGTAAACTTGGCACATGGTAATTCATTCTACTAATAAGAAATGCTAGTGTTCTTGGAGTTTGGAGATGGAACAACTCTGTAATCTGGTGTGTTTAGAAAAGTAAGTATGTAGGAAATAATCCTTCACTTTCAAGGAAAAGTAAGATGTATAAGTAGAGACAGAAAGAGTATTACATGAAGAGGTGAGAAGGCTGTGGAGGCAGGAAAGCCATGGGAATATTTGGAAATAAAAATTGTTAAGTAAGCAAATTTAGTTAAAGAGGGCATTGGGGTAATGAAAGAGGGTCACTATACTGACACTAATTTGAAGACTGGGGAGAAGCAGATTTCAGAAGATAGCCGGGGGCCTTCAAAGTCAAGAGGGTATTTTTCCTGTAGGCACTGTGATGCCATTGTAGATTTTCCACCAAAGAAGTGACACATCCAAAGTTATACTTTGGGAAGATGACCTTGATAGTTGTGTGTAGAGTAGACTAGAATGGAGAAGGACTGGGATCTCAAGAACCAATTGTCATTACCCGCCTATGAGACAATAAGGGCCTAGCTGATAGACAGTAGTCTTATATGTTGCTTTATGTATTTTGTTCTATACATTTATGTTGTATTACAAGTGTCTTACAGGTCAAAAATATGTATTTCTAGCTTTATATCATGTCCCTTCTTACCTATATAGTATTCTGGATTAAGTGATTGTTGGTATTATCAATCTGTAAATTTTTATCAGACTTAGCTGCTCCAAATGAATTATAAACATCAGCACTGATATGAGCAAGTAAGAATTTGTGGTATATGATATATTATCTATATAATATATTCTCTAGGGCCAAGGGTGCAGTCACTTAGATCAGACAAGTCATGTTCAAGTTGGGAAGCGTGAGTTGTGTTGGAAGATGGAGTAGGAACCTGAGAACATTTAACACTTTAGAAACTCACCACCTCATCAGGCTTCAAGATCCATCCTTCTCTAAAATAATATATATTTATACAAGGTCATGGTAGTGGTTATGGTTAGCACATGGGAGAAATTGATGCTAAGTCTGAAAAACTCTGAGGCCATCTGTCTGCCTGCTTCATGGAAAGTATCAATCCCTAGTACAGACTGAGGCTGAGCCCATATGCCAATCTGCAAAACGGTGCAGAACTTAATTATGGGATTCTCCCTGGTCAGTTTAGTCATGGCCAATTAAAATGGCTGCAGCAATTTCCTTAGGCCCTGACTTCTAGATTGTCTTTTCTACTATTTAACATTTTACCATTCACATGTTTTGTTTTCTGAGACACACTGGAAATTTCTTAAAGGAAAGGTTTGTGTCTTATACATACTTCTGTGGTATTCTGCTTAGCTCCTGGCACAAGAGAATGAATTAGTGCTTAGTACATAACTATGGATTATTAAATTGGACTATTGAGACAATGTACTCTCTCAAAAATCTAAAAGACAAGCTATTCTTTCAAATTCATTCTTTCATGATGAAAATGCAGTTGTGGTCTTAGTCTGAAAGGCTTGAAGACCCGTTAGAGGTAGGTCCATATTGCTACAACTTAAAAAGTGGCAGAAAGTGTAAATGTGGGTGGGCGCAGTGGCTCACACCTATAATCCCAGCACTTTGGGTGGCCAAGATGAGAGGATTGTCTGAATCCAGAGGTCCAAGACCATTCTGGGCAGCTTGGTGAGACCTCGTCTCTACAATAAATAAACAAATAATAAAAAATTAGCTGGGCATTGTGGCACACGCCTGTAGTTCCAGCTACTTGGAAGGCTGAAGCAGAAGGATTGCCTGAATCCAGCAGGTTGAGGCTGTGGTGACTGCCAGCATGCCACTGCACTCCAGCCTGGGTGACAGAGTGAGACTCCAACTCAAAAAAAAAAGTGTAAATGGGATAGCACCTAGTTATCCACGGCATTGAGGAAACCATATCTTGCATCTCAGGCCAAATTTTATAACTAATCTTTTTCCTTCCCCTCCCAACACAGGTGGAGCCCCAGCACACGTGGAGCCCCTGAATCTTTCCTAAGTACTACTTTGGACAGCCACTAGAAATCAATCTGAAGTGACACACAAAAAATAAAACTTCCCATTTCAAAACCTATGAGGCAAAAATCAGTTAGATCTTTGGGAAAACTTCCTGTAAGACTATCAGGGCATCAACATGTGGACAATAATGCTAATAAAAGCTCACATCACTAGATATTTAAGTAATCTCTCCCTACATCCTTTTCTTCTCAAAAGACAAATCTATGCCGGCCATGATGATTCCATTCTCCCTGCAAGGTTTATTTTAGAACAGGCATGAGACCCAATTCTGCCCAGATGAGAGAAGTCTATTAGAAAGCATCTGGGAAAGTTTCATTGTCCTTTCTTGCTGAATATGAACAAGAAATAATGTCATGGGTGGCCATAATGTTGTCCATGAGCAGCATAATGTGACCAAGAGAGAGAGCAGCACTGAGATAAAATCAATGCTGAAAATAGCATACAAGAAAGGGAAAGGACATGAGTCTTTGACAAACCATCGAATTGTCAATCATTTTGTGCTGGAAATCTGGTTTTCTGGATTCCGATTTATAGGAAACACACAATTACTTATTGTTTTAGTCACTTTAAATTGCAGTTTTCTACCTTGTCTCTACAATAAACCAAAAATTAGCCGGGTGTGGTAGCACACGCCTGTAGTTCCGGCTACTTGGAAGACTGAGGTGGAAGGATCGCCAGAGCCCAGCAGGTAGAGGCTGCAGTGACCAGGAGCGTGCCACTGCACTCAAGTCTGGGCAACAGAGTGAGACTCCAACTCAAAAAAATAAAGATAAAAATAAATAATAAATAAATAAATTGCAGTTTTCTTTTGCTTGTAGTCATAATACCTTTGACCAAAGGAATATCCTAACTTTGTTGAGATGACCTTGATCCTCATAAGAGCTTTGTAAGGTTGATGCTGTCTTCATCTCCGTTTCTCAGGTAGGCAAATTGAGAATTAGATTGCTTAAGTAACTTTCCCAAGGTCATAGGACACATGTGTGCTGGAGCTTTCATTTGTACTTAGGAAATCTGACTCCAGAACCCACACTCTTAAACATTACTCTTAAACTCCATACCCTTACAGCTGTCTATCAATTTATTCTCTTAAATACATTAAAGAAAAGGTGATCACGTGTCTATACCAAGTTGAAGATATAACTGAGGTGCTAATGCCACAGAAGTCTATGTATGAAAAGTGTTTAATTTGACTTCCTTTTAGCAGCCTGGAGTTATATTTTAGAAGGAAGGAAAGCTTCACCACCATAAATCAGAGGTTCTGCAAATTCCACATAGGTTGTCTTAGGCCCATGAAAGATGATGTTGGTACATGGAGCTAGTAAAGCCCTTTGGGGTAGATTAGCGAATCACCACGTTGAATGAATCTGTATGTGTGGATCCCTCCTCGGGGTGCTGCTCAGAGCCATGGTTCACACTGTGAATAGACACTATCTGTGCGACCCCTGTCCTGGAGGAGCCTATGGCTGGCACTATTCCAGGATTCCACATCATCAATGTTCTAATTTCCCCTGGGATCAGCCTTTTTTTTTTAATAGGTACCCTTCCCTAGAATTCATAAAAGCTTTTCTCTTCTTCAGTGTACACATGGATTTTTTTTTTCTTTTTTACTGGAACCTGGAAAAAGTTCAAAAACATTTAAAGTTAATGTCTACTCAACCTTTATTTAAGGAATATTTTCCTTTTGTATATCAATCACTTCAACTATCTTGAAGCTTCCTCAGCCAAAGAATGTGCTCAGATGAACAAAGTATCTTTTGAAGTACAGCCTGTAATCAAAACTTTAAATGCTCTTTAGATAAAATGTAATACACAATTTAGCAAGAGCTTCCTAATAATATCTTTCATGTTATTCTCAATTATGTGTCTGTGTTTACTGGAAATTACATGTGACTTTAAGGTTCATCATTAGATATTTTCCCTTAAATCATTAGCAAATGGGTAATAAGCATTTTGGGAAGCAGTTTTTTAAAAGTCTTAACCTGTATAAGAGTAATTTTGACATATGTTTTAGTTTTTCAATAGTGTACTGCAGGGCATTAATGTGTACTCATTGAGAAGGGAATGTGTGTGAGTAAACTCTTCCTTTTTACAAAAATTTCAAATGTAGCTCTCTGAAAACCATGTAGCCAAACTTTTGAAAACAAAATGACAGGAACTTCTCTAAGGAATATACTTCACTGTGAGAAGTTTTAAATTTTTTTTTTTCAAAATCTCAACCTGTATAGAGCAAAAGCTGACAATTAATAGAGACTAGACTTTGAGATTTTTTTTCTTGAAACAAATGCCTAGCTGAGTTATTAGATACTTGGGGATTTGCTCCATATGCTGCCGAATCTTTGGTTTTACATTTCTAGAATATGCTCATGACATTAAATTGTTTCTGCACATGTGCATGTCATATATTCTGAAAATACATGGTGACAAAACCAGACATGCTGAAAACACTGAAGTCTAAACAAAGCTCTGGTATTCCACTGTTCTGTAGGATAAATGGCTATTCTATTCTCTTATCCACTTCTGTTTATTTCCTCTTATAGGTGCCCCAAATGTTTCCTTCACCAATCCAGTGATGGAATGTACCCTATTTCTCTTTTCTTTTTGTTGAGGACTACGTTATATCTTCTTTCATTGTTTCTTGCTTTTTTTTAAAAAGAAATAGTGTGGGGATCGAGATTGAATTTTAATATCTGATAGTTTTCTGTTTTTTGCCTCTGACTTTTCCTTTTTTTAGTATATGGAATCTTATTCTTGTCTTATGGACATCATTTTGTTTCAGATCTCTCTGAGAATGTTAATTGAAAGTCCCTCTTTAAAAAAAATCCTCTGTCTTCTAATTATTTGTTTTCTCTGGTGTCACTTGTTCTGTGTTTAGCTCTATCAAGCTGCAGGTTTCCCCCAGTCATATGCTGATCCTTAAAATGAAGCAATATTGACATTTTTGGTATTTCTCTGTGAGCATGGCTGATTGTCTGGTAGACTTCACTTTAGGGTCATACTTGAGAAGATGTCTATGATGCTAGAAGACACTTCATTTGGAGTGCTTTACTCTTAGACACCATGCCCAGATTGGCTACCCTAATTTTCTTCAGACAGGTTTTGTTGAGAGAGAAAGAAAACCTGCTGTTTCTCACCTGGAAGGTAAATACTTTATTGGGGATCATTCTGTTTGTAGATGTGTGGACGGGTGACTGTGGAAAAGTCAACTGTAGCTGAACAGACTTTCACTTACCCCCTTGTTGTCAGGTCCATGCTGTGCTCTCCAAGGCAGATCAACACCCTTTTCCAGGATAACCCTTGCAAACCCCCTTTACCCACCACACACATACCTGAGTGCAAGCTCATGCACGCATGCATACACACACACACACACACACACACAAAGCAGGAAACTTTCTCAACCTTACTTTCTAAATTCCCTCTAATCCAACCACTTGATATCTTTCAGAAATTTTATGTCCTGCCTGTAATTGTTTGTTAATACCTTTTAATTTATATGCTAAAATTTAAAAATTATAAGGCAAAATTCTAAAACATATAAAATTAGAGATAATCCTATAATTAACTTCTCTGTACTCATTATCCCACTTCAACAATTATCAATATTTGGTGAACATTTTATTCATCCACTTTCTTTTCTTGGAGTATTCAAAAGCAAATACAAATGTCACATTATTTGTCCCATAAATACCTCAATAAACATCTTTAGCTCAGAAATGCATGCATACACGAGCTTCTCACACTTAACAAAATGAACAACTCCGTAATTTTACATCAAACCCAAACATTATTCACATTTCTTCAACTGTCTCAAAAGTGGCATTTTATAGTTTGAATTGTTTGAATAACCAACATGTCTTCAGTGGTTACATTTCTCATTTCTTTTATTCTATAAAAGTTCTTCCTTCTGTGATTTTTTTCCATATTAAATTTGCCTGCTTTGCTGTGGTAACAAATGACCCCCAAATCTCAATGTCTATTTAAAAAAAGGTTAAAAGTTTCAATTTCTGGACCACATTGCACATTGTCTGCAGTTGGGCAGTGGTGCAGGCTCCATGGGTCTTCTTATTCTGGGACCTAGGCTATTCATATCAGGATGTTCTTGTGGCAGAAGTAAAAGGGCAAGAAGGCTGGAGATGAAATTGCTGGCACAGCTGTGTTTGGACATGTCTCTGATGCTTACTTGCTATTGGTCAAAACAAGTCATGAGACCCAGCCAAGACCAACAGGGCAGACATGTATTCTGTTCCTTGGGAGAACGGCTAGACTCAGGGCAGTAGGCATGAATATGCACTCTTACAGGAAGAGGGAGTGAATAATTGGGCAATAATGCAATCCTCTGCACATGATTTTGATCAATTAGAGAAACTAGGACATTTGTTCTGTAGACTGTCCCACATTCCACATCAGGCTGATTGCATCCTCATGGTATCGTTTGATTTATTCTTTTGTGACCCATATTTCCCGAAAACTGATATTTAGATCTAGAGGAGTGATTTGATTTGGGTTTATTTATTTATTTTGGCATGAGTACCTCATAGGTCATGCTATATGCTCCCTCTTGATCAGTGGGCTCAGTTCATATCAATCTGATCCCTCCATTATAAAGTTTTTCATCAGCCTTTCATCTTATTGTTTAAGCACCCTTTCATGATTATTGCCTAGATCCATTGTTTTGTTAGAGACTACAAAATAATGGTTTTTTTCTAATTCTGCCATCTATATTTATTTATAAGATAAAAGTTATAAAAAGCTATGATCAAACTGCTATCTTGAGTTATAGATACTGTATTTATTTTATATTTTTTGATCTGAATACAATTTCATTTGGAAAAAAAATTGTTTAAACATGGTTTGAAAATCACTGGGCCAGGGAATCTCTTGGGCACTTTCCAGCTCTAATGGTTTATGATTCAGTGACCTGTGCAGAACCCATGTTTCATGACAGGGAAAAATAAAAAGTACAGCTGATAGAAGTTTTGCTGTGAGTGTACAAAAGCAGTGAGTTAGGGTCTCTCTGGATTAGAAGAGACTGGATTACAATGGAGCCATGGAAGATCCCATGAGCAACAGCTTATTGAGAGAATGACCCTCAAGCATTTGGTCCCTAGAAGTTACCCAGAATGATTATGAGACCAAGTGGTACAAGCACATGTACTCACACCAATGTAGAATATAAAACTGGGATTACAAAGCATAACAAAACATAATCTCTACCTTTTCCTTTCTCTACTTCATACTCTGTGATGATACCTTCAGTTTTTTCTAAAATACCCCACAACTTTCCTCATGTACTCATGGGGTAACATGTTCTCTCAGGTTCTTAGAAATATGAAGGCACCTATTATTAACCTCTTCTAATGACCCAACATCCAGAGCCTCAGTTGCTTTGAAATCATAACTTCCACTGCTGTAGAACACAGCTCTTCTGTGTTCTCTATGTTCACTGATGTGCTCAGGCTGCTTTTACACTCTTAGAAGTGGGAAGAATTCCTCTTCTTCATATTTGTGTTCTATTTCATCACATGAAGAGAAAGCAGTTCTTCTGAGTACTCAGTGATTTTCAGAGATTTTAGTAAAACGTCTCTCTCAAGTTGAACCCATTGCCTTTGCTCTTAAGACTCAGGCACAAGGCTCGGGATAATGGATCATCTGAATAAAGGTCACTTTATTGCATATCAGATGTTCTTTTTGTTGCTCTGGCTGGGAGATAGAGGTGACCCCATGTCCTGATATAAAAGAAGACATTGTCAAGCCCTTTTTAAACATGATAGTTGCATGCCAAGTAAAGCAGCAGAGTGGGAGATAACCCCGGATCTGTTTTCCAGATCTCATCACCGTGGCATCCTTCACCATGTGGAAGTTGACACTGGCTTCTACCATACAGGGTGGTTCTGGAGACAGTCAAGGTGAAACCTTGTTGATAGAAGGATTGTGTTTATGCTTAAGTCTTCATTCCCACTCCAGGGAAAGCAGAAGACATAAGGAGCAGGAGGACAAATCCTGGAAAGTGGCATTATCTAAGGCAACTAAAGGACTAGTGTAGTAAAAATGCACATGTGGAAGCCCCACAGACAAAGAGGATCATTTGCTTTTCTGGGTAAATCAACACTGGCTCTAATTGTTGCCTAAATCTCTGAGGAAGGTCCCTTTTCTCACACCTTTGCTCGCTTCCTAGTTTCCTTTTATTTATTTATTTATTTATTTTATTTTATTTTATTTTTTTTTGAGTTGGAGTCTCACTCTGTCGCCCAGACTGGAGTGCAGTGGCCGCTCCCGGCCACCGCAGCCTCGACCTGCTGGGCTCCGGCGATCCTTCCGCCTCAGCCTTCTGAGTAGCCGGAATTACAGGCACGCGCTA
>CAUYQG010197896.1:0-18034 GCA_963574415.1 Tarsius wallacei | reverse complement strand
CGTCCTGTAGTGATGAGGCCAGAAATTTTCATCAAATTACTAGATAAATCTTATACCCCCTTAAGGGGAACCCTCAACATTATGTTAAGAAACTGGGGCTGCAGATGGAGGCCCACTAATTGTAGACTGTTGTGCAGTTTGCACTGGCAGAACCCCAAGAGATGTCATTGTTCTGGAAATTGGTTTCTTTATACCTACACAAATAAAAGTTTAGTTCATTGTGGCAGAAAACATTTGTTAGAGTGTACCTGGCCATAGTTAAATGTATAACAGGTTGACTTTTGTTGTTATGTGATTTTTAGGAAAAGATTAGGTATAGTTTTAATACATAGATTATGCTTAATTTTGAAAGGTCACGGGTATTCAAGTATAGGGTAATGGTGTTTTTGTGTTATGAGTGTGTTTAGCTTTAAAGGAATAATTGTATAAGCTTTTTGCTTCATAGCTTTAAGGAAAATGGTTGTATCTAATTGTTAAAGTATGAGAAGAGTACATGAAAGTTTTCACGTGACTGTCCACCTAACCGTAAAAATATGAGAAAAACACTCAGAAGGTTACACATGACCATCATTAAAGTTTTAAGAAAGCTGTTTTGGAAAATTTGAGTAATGTCAAGAGAAGATTTTTTCATGTATGTCACCCAAAAGGCTATGTAACAAAAAGGTATATAAATCACAGATTTGCTGGCAATAAATGAGCAGTCCTGCATAAACACCAGGTCTGTGTCCATCTTTTCACTCACCGACACTGCCCTTCCTTCAGGAAACCCTGAACCTGCTGGAGCGGGAGTCCGGCAGGGATGTTAGTGGGGTATTAAAATCTTCACCTGTGATTGTGTGGGTGTCTGTGTCCTCTCTATTTTATATAGCATGCTATTGGTGCAGGAATAGGCACATAGACCAATGGATCAGGACAGAGAACCTGGAAATAAAAACACAATCCCTCAACCAATGCGTCTTCAACAAAGCTATCAATAACAAACACTGGGAAAGGAAAATCAAATTTGCAAATGATGCTGGGAAAACAGACTAGCTACATGCAGAAAAATGAAAATGGATGGCTACCTATCACCATATACAAAAATCAACTCAAAATACATCAAGGACTTGAATGTGAAATCTCTAACTATAAGAATCCTAGAAGAAAATGTAGAGAATACCCTTCTGGGCATTAGAGTTGGCAATGAATACATGACTAAGCCCAAAGCAAATGCAGCAATGGCTGAGGTATACAAATGTTATCAAACTGAAAAGCTTTTGCACAGCAAAAGAAACCATCAAGAGAGTAAAGATACAACAGAATGGGAAAAAAAATATTGCAAGCTATGACTCTGCCAAAGGCCTAATATCCAGGATCTGTAAAGGACTCAAATAAATTGAAAGGAAAAAAACAACCTCTGAAAAGTGGGCAAAGAACATGAACAGATGCTTCTTAAAGGATGACGTGCAAGCAACCAACAGACACATGAAAAAATGCTCAGCCTCACTAATCATCAGAGAAGTTCAAATCAAAACTACAATGAGATACCACATAACACCTGTATAAATGGCTATCATTTAGAAGTCAAAAAAAAAAAAAAAAACGTGCTGGTTTAGCTGCAGAGAAAAGAGGACGCTTCTACACTGTTGCTGGGAATGTAAGCTAGTACAAACTCAATGAAAAGCAGGGTGGGGATTTTTCAAAGAACTAAAAATTGAGCTTCCATATGATCTAGCAATTTCTTCCTGGAAATAAATCCAGAGGAATGTAAGTCACTCTACCAAAAAGACACTTGCACACACATGTTCATTGCAGCACTATTCACAATAACAAAAACATGGAATTGACCCAGATGCCTATCAAAAGTGGACTGGATAAAGAAAATGTGGTACATATACATGATATTATGTATATTATGCAGCCATAAAGAAAAACAAAATCATGGCCTTGCAGGAACATGGATGCAGATGGAGGTCATCATATTAAGTAAACTATCACAGAAACAAAGAGCTGAATACCACATGTTCTTTCTTGTAAGTGGGCCGTGAACCAGCTCAGGAATGGGATCATTAGATGCTGGACCCTGCTAAGGGAGAGAGGGAAGTAGGAGGGAGGGGGCACGTGGAAATACACTGGGTACCACGTCAACTATCAGGTGGAGAGAGGGCCAGCTAGAAGCCCAAACTTTACATGCATACAGCCTACTTATGTAATAAATCCTCACTTGTATCCCACAACTCAAAAAAAAATTGATAATAATAAAAATAAAATTTAATTCAACCAAGTATGTTCAAATTAATTTGAAGATCAGGAAGTCTCATATATTAAAGCAGCAGAAAACTTGGCAAATATTTCTGCCATCCCCAAATTTAAAATAGCAAAATGGTTCTTATTGTTTGAGTTATGAAAAGAATAATTGTAAACTGAATAGTTATTGAGAGACAAGAAAACAAAACAACAACAAAAAAGAAATACCACAGCAAGGCTTTTAAATTATTTGCTGTGCTTCAAAACATTTCCCTGGGGTAGTTATATTATTTGGAATATTCTAAGTATGATTATAATCTTTACTTTTCCATGATAGCTTTGTTATAGCAAGTAAATTTTGTTATGGTATATGTCATGTAAATTTCGCTAGGATATGTGTTCTAAATATGTAATGTGTTAAAGAGTACATAATTGACATCATCCCATTTCACTGTCTTGAGGATAGGTCTTCCCAAATGTCCCTCTCTGGTAGTAATTTAGTCTCTGGTGGTAATTTAGAAATATTTATCCAAAAATGTGTTAATTCAGTACCAATTACTATGTGACCTTCAGTATGTTACTTAGAATCTCTAAACCTGTTTCATATCTGTTAAGGACCATAAGTATTAGGAGAAAAATAGGGCAGAGAAGGGGATTAGGAAGTATGATCAGGTAGAGGTTGTACTTTTAAATAGATTGATCAGGGAAGTCCTCCCTTAAATGATAATGTTGCAGTAAAAACTTGAGGGAGCTAAGGGAATACACCATGGGATGTCTGAGAGAAGAGCATTACAGGGACAAAGATTGAACAACTGGGAACAATGAGGAGTCTACATGGAATGAGTAAGGGATACGACAGTGAGTCAAAGATGAGAGGTAATGGGACTTCTCATTAAGTAATGGGGCTAGATGGTGTGAAGTAATGGGGCTAGATACTGTGGGCCTAGAAGAAGGCTTCAAGACCTCTACTTTTAACCTGAGAAAGTTGTGAAGTTCTTGGAGGGTTGTGAATATAGGTGTGAGATAATCTGACATACTGCTTAACAGTATGTTAGCCCCCTAGCTGCTCCTTGAGGCCAGGGAAGATAGGCTAGAAGGCTATTGTCATAATCTATATGAGAGATGGTGGCTTGGAGGTGGTGATAGCAATGGAGGTTGTGAGCTGTGGTGGTATAATTAATATATTTTAAATGTTGAGTAAACCGATTTTGTTAGAAGATCAACTTTAAAGTGCATAGGAGATGAGTCAAAGATGACTCCAAGGTTTTGAGTCTGAGAAACTGAGAAGGAAAAGACTGAGAGAGTGAGTGAGGAAGAGAAGATCAGAAGTTTAGTTTGGCATGTGATATGTTTGAGAATTTTGGTAGACATTCAAATGAAGATGTAGAAAATGCAGTTGAATTAATTATACTGGAGTTTTAAGGAGAAAGATCTGGGCTGATGATACAATTTTAGTAGTCTTAGTCATGCAGATGGTTTTAAAAGCTATGTGACAGAGTGAGATGCTCAAGGGAATGAGTGTACTTAGAGAAGAGATCTGTGACTGATCCTTGATGTCCCCCATGTTTTAGAGTTATGAAAGATGATGAAGAACCAAGAAAGAACATTGAAGGTGAGTGTACTAAGGATGAGTGTATTGATGTAGAGGGAAAAAAAGATAAGATGATGTACTATAAGTCAGGTGAGGAGAAGGGAGTGGGATGCTAATAGGCCAAATAAGTTGAGAATCAAGGATTAGTCATTATAGTTTATGACCTTATTATTAGTCAAACCCTAAAATACCCTGTTTGAGTCAATTGTCACACACTGCTGTCACCGTTTTCTCTGAAATAAGCACAAGGTGCTGTGGGAATATAGTTGGGAAGAAATTTATTAAACCTGAGCCTGGTGTTGTAGGCAAAGGTATTTAGGAAAGCTTTTTTTGAGGCTGCTATGCTTGAGGTGATCTAAATAGTAAACAGACATGAGGCCAATCTTCTGTGAGACAAGTATTCTGAAATGAGACAGTGCTCTGGGCAAAAGCTTGGAGGTGTGACATGAAGTATACTTCAAAATGATAAACATTTTAATCTCCTCTTGCTGCTGTAACAAATGAATACAATTTGGTGGCTCAAAATAGCACAAATTTATTTTCACACGCTTCTAAAGGTTCGGAGTCTAAAAACAAGGTGTCAGCAAGGCATTGTTCCTTCTGGAGACTTCAGGGGGAGGCTCTGCTTTCTTGCTTTTTATAGCTGCTAGAAGCCATCTGCATTCATTAGCTTGTAGCCTCTTCCTTTGTCTTCAAAGGCAACAACTAGTATCTTCTCTTTGACTCTCTTTCCGTCCTCTGATTTTTCTCTTTCTCACCCTAATCCACCTACCTCCTTCTTACAAAACCTCTTGTAATCACATTGGGCCCAACTGGATAATTCAGAATAATCTCCCTGTCTCAAGATTATTAACATCTACAATGTCCCCTTTACCAAAAAATTAAAATATTTTTGATTGCTTCCTATTCACCCCATTGGTGAAAGAGAATTTCCTGCTCTAAACAGTGAGATTACAGATACATGACATCGACATTGAACAGATGAGCTAAGCAGCAATTTATTAGTCATATGTACACAAATACTAGGGGAGAGGAACACCATGTCATGCATAGCTATACAGGGATTGCATTTGGGAACAGAGTGAATAAGAGGCAGGCTTAGAGTTGGGTGGCTCCTGGCTCCCACAAGAGGATGTGAACTCCTTGTTAGAATAATTCTGTGGAATGGTAGGAAACAGATGTCCAGTATGCAGGGCATTGTTTGGGTGTCCCTGTGATAAGGATTGTTGTTTGGCTAGATAACTTCTGTCCATAGAAGCAGAGTGGGCAGGGAGATTGTAATTAGGACATTTGAGCCCTTCCCAACTTTATCAGATTTTTAGGCAGCACATAACACTAAATCTTAATTTCAGGCCTTAAACCATAGTAGCATTCAGAGGCTCTGGGATTAAGATGTGTGCATCTTTGGAAGTAATTATTCAGTGTTCCAAAATAAGTAATTTTTGCCAGACAATAAATTTATAATTTAGAGGTAACTGAGAAAGAGAAGAAGATGAGGTTTTGCAGATCCTGAGGGGTAATAGAGCTCAGGTTATATATGCAAAAGCTACAAGGCTGAAGCCCTTGGGATTCTATATTGATAATGGTGAGGATAATCACATGTTAACTAAAAGCTTACATTTAGAGGACACATGTCATATGCTGTGCCTTCTGCTAAGGGCTTAACATATATTCTCTAATTTAATTATTATTGGGACTCTCTGAGGTACATAAAATAATATGTACCATTTTTTACAGTTGAGAGTTTAGCGAGATTATAGAACTTACTCAAGGTCACACCATCCCAAGGCTATTAACCAGCACTCTGACATAGAGTTTACGTCAATATGTGGGGTCTTCAAAAATTCATGAAGAATGCATATTATAAAAAAACTATACATGGATTTCATATTTTGTGTACCAAAATAAATTCATACTAACTTGTTGTAACATATCTGAATACTAACTTGTTATAACATATCTGAATAGGATCTGACCTGTTCAGATTTCATTTAACTAAATATGCTCAAATTCATTTGGCAATTAGGAAGTCTCAAGTATTAAAGCATTAAAAAAAAACTTGGCAAAATATTTCTGTCATCTCCAAATGTAAAATACCAAAATGATTTTATAGTCTAATGAGTTATGAAAAGAATAACTATTGTAAGAGAATAACCCAAAGTTATCAACCAAGTGTTTGAGACATCAGTTTGAAAAGGATAAGACATCAGTTTGAAAAGAGCTTCCATCAAAGCAACATGAAGCAAGAATTAATGTCAAATTTATGGTGAAGTTTGGATGGAAGAATGGTAAAATCACTGATGCTTTGTGAAAAAGTTTTTTGGGGCCAATGCCCCCCCTCAAAATTAGCAGTATACAAACAAATGAATAACTCATTTAAAGAAGAGGTGAGATGATGTTAAAATGAAGCCTGCAGCAGCAGACCATCTACATCAATTTGCAAGGAAAAAATTAATTTTGTTCATACCCTAATTGAAGAGAACCAACAATTAACAGCACAAACAATAGCCAATACTGTAAACATCTCAGTTGGTTCAGTTTTCACAATTATGACTTAAAAAGTTAAGTTAAGCTCACTTTCCACTCTAAATCATTGCAACTAGATCAGTGGCAGACAAAAGCAAAGCTTTCAACGGAAATTTAAAAGTGAGATCCAGATTCTTTGAAGAATTATAACAAGAGATAAAATATGGCTTTACCCAAAAGATCCTGAAGACAGCACAATCAAATCAATGGCTACCAAGAGGTGAAAGTGGTCCAGTCAAAGCAAAAGTGGACCAGTCAAGAACAAAGTTCATGACAATAGTTTTTTTTGGATGCTCAAGACATTTTTCATGTTGATTTTCAGAAGGGCTAAAGAACCATAATAACTGTTTATTATAAGAGTATTCTAAGAAAGCCAAAGCTTTAGCAGAAAAACTCTAGGGAAAGTTTCATCAGAGAGTTCTTCTCTACCACAACAGTACTGCTTATGTATCTCATCAAACAAACACAATTTTGCAAGAGTTTCAGTGAGAAATCATTAGGCATCCACTTTATAGTCCTGGCTTTTTACTTTATGTTTCTTAATCTTAAAAAATATTTTTAAATGGCTCCCATTTTTCTTTAGTTAATATTGTTAAAAAATATAGTATTATGTGGTCAGATTCCCAGGACCCTCAGTTCTTTAAGGATGGACTGAATGTCTGGTATCATTGCTTACAAAAGTGTCTGTAACATGGTGGAGCGTATGTTCAGAAATAAAATTTATATTTTTTTCACAAACTTCCATTTTTAACAAACTTTCCCATTTCATTTTCACAAACTTTTAAAAGTCCTCTTATATGCTAATATGTCTTGCTGTGTAGTTTGTTCTTCATCACACTAGTGATGGGGGAAAGGTAAATGATTCAAGTGATCTTAGGTAGGAAATGACATGAATGGGCATATCACTCATGACGTGATATGTCTATAAGCATGATAGATGTAATCCACATATGGAGAGAAAATGTGTTAGGGCCCAACTGGTATAAGGTGCTAAGCTGCTGAGGATAGTTATAGTCATTACTTTCTCTAGCGGACTTTCTCCCAACTCTTCCTTGAAACAAAGGATTAAGTCTGAATATGAAATATTCACTGAACAATATTTAGTGTTTCATAAGTGGGTGATGTTACTGTTCACTGGTGGTCAGTTCATATGTGTGATGCTTTCTCTTGTGTTATTTGTTCCTAAGAATAAGCACATATGCAGTAGCAGTTTCTTTGGGAAGCCGTGACTGACTGCATTTTCAGAATTTCATGATTTATATGAAATACAGATTCAAGAGTATAGATGCAGAAAGACTTTCTTGTCTTGTTCTTTAACACTACACTGAATGCTTCTTCAGCTGTTACTAAACTGGCATTTGGTTTTCTTTTTTTAGTATTTTTCTCTGTGTACACACACTTACGATTGAACTCCTCATATATTGGGGTGAGTGGTAAGATTCAAGCCCTCAATCACTACATCCTTCAGGTGAATCTTAAAGGCAAAATCTGTTTTGCATAAAGGTGGGAGAATAATAGTTTGGAACCTGTGTGGTGGGGAAATAAAATGTTGACCCTGTTTTTTTCCTAGGCCTGGGGTAATTTGGGTGCTGGAACTGGGCAATCACTTTTCAAGATTGCTGCAAGAGAAGCATGACTTTAGGTGAATGAACGTTTTGGTACAGAAACACAAACTATAATAGTGGATTATCTCAAATAAAGTCTAGAGATTGCCTGCCCTCTTATGTTGTCTTGCTAGGAAGTTAGTTATAATTACAATATAACTCTAAGATATATTTTCTAATTATCAACATATTCCATATGATATTAATAGAATTATTCTAAAAGTCAAGGTCAAATCACATTAATTAAACCTCTATGCAGTGAGTATTCAGAAAAAGTAAATAGTATCTTCTCTTAAAGATACACGAACTTTTTTTAAAACGTAAATTACCTTTACAGTAGTAACCTGACATTAATTTGACTTTCTAAATTGAACTGTTACTGTTAAATCTCTTAAAATTCCTTTGTTATATGTAGTAAGATATTTAAGAAACATTAAAAAAAAGTAAGAACAAAAAGACAAAATGAGAAACAGAATAGGAAATAAATCAGTTTAAGACCTTGGTCTTATTTCAAGGTTAGGGAGACAATTCAGTAGAATTCAAATTATTACTTTATTGCTGTCCTTTACTTTGAGAAGGGTGTATGTATTTTTAAGAAATTTCATACATAGTGCCAAAAAATGTTTTAAAATTGGAGAACAATGCCCATGGAAGGAAAATTAAACTAACAATAATGAAACACATTTTAACATTTTCAGTGCAAGGAACTTTAAAGGGAAAGGGATTATGACCTTGTGTAAAAAGTATGTATGTTAGAAATATCTTGATATATGAGCATATTTAACTAACACAAAGCTGATTTTTTAAAGAGAAATTAAAATACTGAATTTTGGTTTTGCATTAGTTTCTATATTTTTCTGAATCCAGAAAAATATAGAACGAATGCAATAAGAAACATACATTATTTCTGATAACAATAAAATTTTTCTGGGCACTACTATTCAAGTCAATACAAATTTAAAAAGAAAAAACAAGGAAGAAACAAAGGGGTTTTTAGCAGAGCAAAAATTTTTCACCAAGTGATCACATTTGGCTTTTCTGCCATTTTCCTGGCTTGGCTGTACTTCAGAATTGCACTGTTATTTTGGTGTCATTTTTATGAAGGCAGAAGTTGGGTAATTTCATTACTCCAAGAGGAAGTAAATATAATAGTTGTTTTTACATATGAATACCTCTTAAGTTTCATCATATCCATGAAAGAAAGAGAAAGAAAAAATTCTCTTAAAAACTTCACTTAAAAATGTGACTGCCTTAATATAAGCTTGTTTAGCCTATGGAAGAAATATACTGCAGTGGATGGGATCTAAGGTTACTCCCATGATCCCCAGCTCCTGTACATACACAGGATGCCTTCTCTTGTGTTATTTGTCCCTATGAATTAAGCACATACACAATAGTGGTTTCTTTGGGGAGCCCTGACTGACTACATTTTCAGGTTTTCATGACTTGTAAGTGAAATACAGCTCCAAGGGTGTAGGTGCAGAAAGCCTGTTCCCATAAGTCTGCTTACGTGACTTCTTCCCCAAGAGAAGAGTAGAAACTGTGACTTGCTTCTAAGCTCTAGCATTTGCAAAGGTGGTGAGATATATGTAATTAGATGTATGTGATTATGTGACTGTTACATTACGATAGAGTGCCTGTCCTGCTGGAGTCTCTTACTCCCTTGTTGACTATAAAGAGAAAAGTTGCCCTGTGGTGGGCTGCCTATATTGGCACACCCATAGAGGGATCAGCTACGGGAAACCTACATGTGAAGGTGTCCCCTGACCAACAGCCAGCAAGAAATTAAGACCTCAATCCCACAGCTTTAAGAAATTGAATACTGAAAAGCAGATTCTTTATCAGTTGAACCTTATACAACACCACAGCACCTGTCAACATCTTGGTTTCCTTGCTTCTGGTCACTATAGTTGATGCCTTCCTATAATTGGATTGACTTTTTAATCCCTGTGTGGGATTGGTTTTCAATACCCCTCCTCCACCTTAGTCCTCCTTCAGTTTTTTTAGTAGCTCGTCCCTGTAAGTCAGCTTTCTCTCCCAGATCATTTGTGGTGAATGTCAGGGACACATCTCCAGAATCATCAAAATGCAAAGAAAGGCTTGTAACAAATGTTTTATTTTATGGAATCTTTTTTTAGGCTCTTGAATTATGAATCCAATTATTGGAATTTGAAAATCAATGAAAGTTGCACTTGACATAATATATACTCTAGTAGCTTTACCAAATAAAAAATTTAAAACTGGTTTCCCTGAAGGCATTCTTGATATGTAGTATTTTCCTCTCAAAACCTTTAATTACACATTGCCTATTGCTTAAATGTGGTGTGAACTTTGTATCTTATGTCTTGCTTCTGTTATTTTCTGGAACGCTCTTTCCCATTTTTTTTAACTTCCCCTAAAACTTACTCTCTCTGTCTTTCTGTCTTTCTCCTTCCCTTTTCTTTCCTGAGGTGTTATTCCTTTTTAAGGCATGTTTTATTTTCCAGTTTCTGCATCAAACCTTTGTTAATTTCCTTAGGTAAATGTTACTCTATTTCCTTTCAACCTCCATAGCTTGGTTTATTTCTGTCTTATGATACTTCTATTAATCTTTCCTTATATTTGTTGTTTCTGTATAGATCATAGGCTGTTTGAAGGCAGGGTTTTTACTGTTATGATGCTTATTTATGAGGATCTGGATCAATGTCTCACATGTAATAGGTAGTCAGTCAACAGATGTGTATTGGATTAAAATGAATTAACTCCTTTTTGACATAGCTGAAGTTCTGCCAACAATGAGCTGATGCTATCTTAAAAACGATTTCCATTATACCAGGGCATGAAGGAGTTTTCTCTTACACTGTATGTGGAAAAATGAGAAAGTAAAGGTAAGACAGTGACTTTCCTTCATGAAGCTAAATGTATTCAGCTTAAAGGAAAGCCCTTTATTTTGGGTTGCTGTCCTTTTGACTTCTTATGGTGGTGGGAGGTGCTTGATTGCTAGAAGAATAAAGTTTTAGAATCTTTTAGTCTCTCCAATGTTTTTCATTTCTTTTTATTTTTTATGGTCTGCGAAATCTGAAGTGTGGGGGACTTTTGATCTAGAGTGTTTTTACATTCCAAGATATCAAAGCAAAAGGTGAAGGAATTCTCTTGTAACCAGGTTTGGTGAAAGAACAATGGACTAAGATATTGGCAAACTGATATCTTCTCCAGAATACCTAATAACTACTTACGTAACAAGGGTCGTGGCTGTGTGCAATTAGGATAAATACACCCTTTGAGGTGGTTGTGAGACCCAAATAAGCAACCAAGTTGTAATATTTTTGTTTTTAGAATAGTCTAAAAGCAAGGGATTGTACAGTGTTAGTTACTGGTAGTGTTTTTTTTTTTTTGTATCTTTATTTCAGCAGTATTTCCTTTAGAGTCCTTTTTTTGGTAATCCAGAAAAAAATTCGTGACTTTTCTAGGTTCTGAATTACAAATTATTCTTCATCCTTCTAGTGACATTGATTTAATTATATATTGTAAACTGACCAGCAGGATTTTCATTGTCAGTTTAAAATGAAATAATAGCATAAGCATCAAAATGCCAGTGGTAGATATTTGTTTAAGTGACTCCACCTCAAATGATGTACTGATACAATTTATTTTTTGGGAATCTCTCATCATGTAAGAGGTAAACCTTAAGTTTGAAACATACTTACATGGATATTCTATATGAAGGATTATTTCTGCAATGCAAAATTGTCTTTCACTTTTCATGAATAAAACCGATATAAATGGAAATGATTACATTAATTCCCTAAGTGATTGCACATCTACTCTGAAGACATGTTGCCAAAATATTGGATTGCAGGACTACTTGTAAAATCTGAGGGTAGAATAGAGTTAGAACTGGAAGGGTAAAATTGGCCACTTATTCCTCTCTTCTGTCATTGTCATTAAATAAAAGGCATTATACATCATGATAATAAAATAAAGTAAAAAAAAATCAAAAGAAATATTACACTGGCCATACATAACATTTTAAAGTTGAGAAAAATTGTCTTTTGTCCCCTTTATCTTCTCTTAATGCCCTAATGTAGTTTCCTACAAGCAATAGGTATTTCCGTTTTTTAACCTCTCAGGCCTATTGGCCTCTACTGCTCTCTGGCTTTGTATAGCCTGCTAATGAGGTACTACCCCTGTCTTCCCTCCCAGGAAGTAAGTGTCATGGGCTCCTGAGTGAACCTTTTATCTTTTACTTTTGGTCTAATCAAACCTTACTTTTCGGGGCCATTGATCTCAGTACATGTTGGGGAAAAAGCAGCAAAATGAATTCACACGAAAATGCCATTGCTAATAGCTGATAATAGGTTAGGCATCCCAAGTTTTATTTATAAGACCAGAAAATTGATTGGACAATTGGACTCACAGGAAGGGGAATTAAATAGTAGTCTTTCCTGAGGACCCTGACATTATCCACTAAGGATAAACTTAAACCCACATATAATGGGATCTCCCTTCCTAAATTAAAATTTGAATGCATCACTGCATTATATGCAAAGGCTCTGAATCAAAAGTGACTTTTATCTATAGAGAAGACTTTTAAACTGGAAGCTGAATGGAAATTCAATATAATCCATCTGAAAAGACCAAATGAGAACTTTAGCTGTGATTAAAAACTGGTAGTTTGATATAGGGCTCCATTTAAAACAAGTAATAGAAGAACAATGAGTACAAACATGAAATGAAGGACAGGGGACTTCATGGTTTTAAGTGTATGAAGTAGTCCTTAATTATAATTCGGCAGGCATATATTAAACACAGGGCAAGACACTATGATCTCAAAAATGAAAGGCGTGGCTCCTGAAATAAGGAAGCTCACTCTCTAAGAAGTAGATCAGCAAATAGAGAATTACCTTGTAAGTATGTGATAAATGCTATGATAGAGGTAAGCAAGAGGTATCTTGAGAGCTCAGAGTGCCACCTAATGTAGCCTGGGAGTGGAAAAACATATGGCCATGTTCTGGCTCTAAATTTTTATCAGGTGAACTAACATCAACTGAATTTGAGAGCCTGAGTAAAGACTACATAGAGGAATTAAAAAAAAAAAACAACTTTCCTACACTCCTACTCTCTTGCTTTCTATCTGGAGAAGTCATTAACCCTGAATTAGCTCTTTTTTAAAGTTTAAGTATTTCCTAAGCTCACATGCATATTTGAGGATAAATTAAAAGTTGAAAAGCAACTGAGGTAGAGGATTAAAAGCTTTTAGACTCTGAATACCCAACTGTGTGTGCATTTTCATAATTATGGGCTCAATTACTTATGTGTACCTTTCTACCAGTCCCACAAGTGATGGTTAAAGAAGAAAAGCATAGTAAGCTCAGCTCAACCATTTAAAGTGGTCCTGCATTCATTAAGTACACAACCTTTAAATTAAACTAGTGAAGTCAATCATAAACATGGATTCACAACATAGGAATGCATGTCCAATACAATATCTATTTGGTGTTCTCATAACATATTGGGTCCATCATAATGTGCCAAGGAATTATAAAGGCTTCAGGATAAAATTATATATCTATTCAGCCAATCTATTTTACAAAAAGATTTAGGAATATAGTTAATCATAAAACATACACAAAAGCAGTCCATGATGGGTTAATACATATATGATACACACATACAAGCACAGGCACACATGTGCACACACATACGCAGTCTTCGTTGGTTTATTTAGGTAGAACAATTAAAAAAAAAACCCAGAAAGACTAAAAGTCACAGAGGGAAACAACAAAACTATCAGGAAATGTATAGTCTTTACTGAAGCTCCTTTTTCTTCATTGTTTAAATATGTTCAAAGTACTATTAGATTCAGAGTCAGATTCCTGATTCATAACTCCTCTCTCACTCCTTATAATTGCTATACTTTAAAGGTCTTTTAGAAAAGAACATTTAACTTACTTCGCTCAAGTCTCTTTTGGCTGACATTTGCTTTCACTCCCTCTTTGTCATTTTCAGTCATCACAAAGGCTTATGGAAAAAGTATATATATATGAAATACAGAGGAAGACTGTTCAGCTGGTGTCAAAGGATTAACTCCTGGACTAAATTTTTTATTTTTCAGTGATTACAACATGCAGAAATTTGACATGACTCTGAATGCATCTAGAGAATTTTAAGGAACAAAATGGAAGTGGGGATAGCCACTCCACAATTTCTGATCCCAGAAGCTATATGTTATTTTAGGCATATTGACACAACATTTAAGCGGGCACAAGGCTGAAAGTACAGAGTTTCATCACAATCACTGAATCGTACACATTAAAATGGGAATTTTGTGAAATGTGAATCTTATCTCAATAAATATTTTATCAAATATATAGCAAAATAAAAAAATTATAAAACAAACAAAATTACTGTTCTACCTCATAAAAATTTACATGATATGTATATATGTATATATATATTATATATATATATGTTTAATATATATTTTTAAAACCTTGAAATAAAAATTGTAATGATGGAGGCTGGGCACGGTGGCTCACGCCTGTAATCCCTGCACTTTGGGAGGCAGAGGTGAGAAGATTGCCTGAGCCCAAGGATTTGAGACCAGCCTGGGCAACTTGGTAAGACTTTGTCTCTACAATAAATCAAACAAAACTAGCCAGGCATGGTGACACACACCTGTAGTTCCAGCTACTTGAAAGACTGAGGTGGAAGGATTGCCTGAGCCCTGCAGTGGCCGTGAGTGTGCAACTGCCCTCCAGCCTGTGCCACAGAGCAAGACTCTGACTCAAAAAAAAAAAGAAAAAAGAAAAAGGAAAAGAAAAAGAAAAATTTTTTCATCTTGGAACCAAGGGAAAGTGATTTAGAGTACAGAAATTCACTATTAGTTTAATATTAATCCTTCCAGTTGGCCTGTGATTTTGATTGCACATGCTATGGAATTACCAAAATGCACAAAATGGCTTATTATTATATTGCTGAATTGCTTGGTTCTATAGACAAATATATGTTTTGCAAATCACTAGGCTCCATTTAGAAAATGTAACTTCATATTTCATCAATGTTTTTCTTCAATTTCTTTTACTGTAATATCTAATCAGAGACTTGAACACAGAGCTTACAGATCTTTAATTCAATTCTTTCATTTTGTATAATATAAGAACACCAAAATCCAGAAGTGCTAAACTCTAACATTTAAGCACGTGAGCAATGAATATGGGTCTGGATGCTGGGTATTGCCTCAAGTCCAGTGAGTAGATTACTGGACTAGGAGAAAATTTGTGTCTCAGAACTGTCACTTAATAGCTGTTCATCTTAACACTGAATTAAGCACCTATGAAAGTGTTTATTTGTGAAAAACAAAGTTCAGATATTGGTTGTCATTATTGATAGAAAATTTCAAAAATATTTTTATATGGGAAATGTAACATTAAATTGTCAAAATGATATATGCTTCTCATCCTGCTAGTACAACATTGATATCAATTTATCCTAATTTGTTTGAATGCCGATACTATCACTTCTTAGCTGAATGATCTCTTTTATTTTAGAGAATGAAGATTTGTCATTTTCAAATGATAGTATACCAGCTCTTCATTTTACAGTTGTCTTTAGCTTATAAAGATGAGTCATGTTATAGATAAGCCAAGACATAATGAGGTCACATACATATATCTACTCCATGGAGGGCAGCTTTATTTTGAATTCACATATTCAAAATATATACAACTCTATATATTTTGAATTTATAGATTATTAAAGAATATAGGTCCAGCATATTATAAATAAAATTCTTGATCTTTATCTTGGAAAGGTTAACTTCCTGACCTAAAGCTTCCTTGACACTTTATCAATAAAAGAAGAAATTCATTAATATTCATATGATTGTGCCACAGATATGAAAGGAAACAAACAGGTTGGTTTTCCCTGAAAATAAAGTCAGTGCAAATTTCATTTGAAGGATTGGCCTGAATTTCACGAGGAAGAACAGCTTTAAGATGGAGATGCTTCTATGACTGAAAAGAAGTCCCTATCCATAGTCTTTATACTTAAATTGGAGTGCCCAAAGAAGACAGAAAGTACATGATGACTGGCAGTGTATTAGGCACTGGCATGTTGTTGTGATGATGTAAGACATAGACGGCTAATCATTTTATTCTGGAGGGTTCTCCTGGAGAGTTAGGAGTATTAGCAGAGCAGCATCATTTTCAAGTGATGTGTGTGTGCATATATTCTCAGATGTTCGATGAAATGTGCACATGTGAGTGTATATGTGTGTATGGATACACATGTATTTCAATAAACGTTAAGCATATTAACTAGCAGTAAAAATGTTAATGTTAGTGTTAAACATTAAACAAGTAAAAACACATAAAATAATAAAATCATAATTAGAAGTAATTCCATATTTATGCACACCTTAATGTTTCAGAAGCCCTTACAATGCTCATAAATGAATGATAATACTCTAGATGCTTATAGAGTATGCCAAATAAATAAGGCATCAAACACTTTTAATGTATAATATTACCATCAACTGACTTGACTAATTCAAAACTTTTACAACTGCTTGAATCGTTAGTCTTTGGAATTGATCACATTGGCCTTCTTAAATATAAAGTTATTATAAATACAAATTGATAAGCTCATACGGGCATATTTGCTTTTGTCATAATTCATTGCCTCTGTTTCCCTTTAGTTTCGGTTCTGTTCTTGTGGCTGTTATTTTGTTTTGTTTTCTTGTCTCACCCTCTTTGAATTGACATTCTAGTATTGTTTACAGTGGCATTTCCTCTTGAAATATTTCACTAACCAGGTTCCCTAGGGCATCTTTATTTCTTCTAGTTTTCTCTTTTTTCAAACATCATCTTGCTTGTGTTCAATCAAATCAATATGGTTAGCTGATTCTCTCAATGCTCTTTATTGTCATGGAACTAATGTTTCATCCCAGAGTTTTTAACTTATACCTCTATTTTACTTTCCTCTCACATGTACACAGAGAAAATACAATCCCTTCAAAGCTCACATGCCGAATGATTGTGTACCAAGTGAAGGGTTTCCTTGGAAACACTAAATATGGAAAGGCTTTATGTCTGCCTGCTCATCAACTAGTGAGTTGTGGATTGACAGCTGTTTCTCTGTAGAAATTGTCAGTTTATTTCAGCATGCTATGCACATTGTTAATAGCACATGGCACAAAAATCAGAATTGCTTCGCTGGATACAGTAATGAGAAAGAAAAAACTTAATGTTTCTCTTCACAGAATAAAGTATTTGTTTTAAAACCTTAAGAATTTTACATTGGAGTTTGAGCTGTTTCTTGGTCACTTCACAAGGCATTTGCATTCATTTAGATGGATTTGATGAGATAAAAATAAATGATTTCCCATTTATTTTTTGTTTCATTGTTATTAACTGGTATAAAATAATTAATTTAACTTTTGCTGATGCTTTTAAAATGGGGTTTTCATTGAATCTAATTACCATCATAATTCATGCTTATACAAAGATAAAGAGATTAAGCTTCCTGAGTACTTGTGATTTAATAGATTAAAAATCAGTGTGAAATTATTTTATCCTTTCTTTACTCATTTCATAGATGATGCATATGATACATATAACATTAGCAAGCCAGATAGACCCCTTCATGCTTGTAATAATATTTGCATAGAATTTTTCAAGTTAATTTCTTGGATTTATATTTGATTTTCTTCCTCTGCTGCCTAGACTTTATCCTATGACTAGTTTAATAAAAGAGAGAGCATGTCTATACTGTACAATGAAGATGAGTTTAGAAAATATTTTGTTTTAATTAATTTTTTTTTTTTTTTGAGTTGGAGTCTCACTCTGTCTCCCAGACTGGAGTGCAGTGGCCGCTCCCAGCCACCGCAGCCTCGACCTGCTGGGCTCCGGCGATCCTTCCGCCTCAGCCTTCCGAGTAGCTGGAATTACAGGCATGCACTACCACGCCCGGCTGATTTTTTTATTTATGGTAGAGATGAGGTCTCTCCAAGTTGTCCAGGCGGGTCTCGAACCCGTGAGCTCAGGCAATCCACTCACCTCAGCTTCCCAAAGCGCGGGATTACAGGCTGAACCACCGAGCCCGGCTT
>CAUYQG010197891.1:0-19110 GCA_963574415.1 Tarsius wallacei | reverse complement strand
TTTTTTGATTTATTGTAGAGATGAGGTCTTGCCAAGTTGCCCAGGCGGGTCTCGAACCCGCGGGCTCAGGCAATCCACTCACCTCGGCCTCCCAAAGCACGGGATTACAGGCTGAGCCACTGAGCCAGGCTTGGTCTTACTTTCTAAGTATTTGCTGAGCGCTTAATTTCTAAATTCTAGGGTACATTCTCATCACGACACATTTAAATAATAATTTTTACATCAGAGAGCATCATAGCCTAAACCTGCAGATTACTTTAACTCTTTGTAGTGGAGCTGACAATGAGACTTTAGCATTAAAAATGAACATGACCCCCACACACACCACACACAGACATGCACACAGTTCATTCTACACTTCAGCTTAATATCACCCATTCTAAAGACAGAACAGTTTTACTAAGTAAATTTTAGAGAAAAGCAAAATGGATAGGATGCAGTGACACATGTGCAGATACACACACACACACACACACACACACACACACACACATACCTTCCCTCCCCTTTCTCTTTCAGCAAGCATTACACTTGCTTCTGAGTTCCCCCAAAGGGCACTGGATCTGAGAACCCCAAATCAGCCACAGATCAAATGGCTCAGAAAGTGAAATGCTTCCAAGGCTGTCATGCTCAGGTCCCGGGTTCCTTAATGATGACCCAGGCTAACGCCTAATGGGTCGTCCAGGAAGACCTTCCCACCCAGTTACAGTCCCTGACCTATCTCATGGAGCAGTACACAATTCTCCTATTGTTCTTTGACTTGGGGACTGAGGAAAGGGGGGACTACGTGCATGCAACCTCCCCAAAAAAAAGATTAGTGCAATTATTAGCCAACAGGAATGGCTATAAGCCAATCTGTTCTCAAACCCTCCTGAGCACCAAGTCACCTTACAGTCTTTTAAAGCCCCAAACACAAGACTGTGTGTTTTCCTGAATTTTGCCACGGTGTTCTCGAAGGCTACTGGGCCCGTGGTTAATGCCCCCCTTACCCACAAGGCTAATAAGCAGAGAAAGAAACAGTGAATAATACACATGTCTGAGCCCTGGGTCCCCGTGCCCCCATAAGTCTATAAAAGGGAGATGTCCGGGTCCAGACGTCATTGGCAACTGTTTCATCCAGCATTATTTGGGCAAAATGTGAGAACACAGCCATAGACTCTGACTTGTGGTTAGTACTAATTGTGGAACTTTTAAAAAAAGATACGCTCTCTCCCCCGTCACCATATATGAATAAATTGTCTGACCCCACAGAATGGCCACTAGCTCTGCTGGCCATTCTAAGTCGCCTTTAAAGATGTATGAGAAAAGAAATTAAATTTTGTCCCAGGTCCTGGTACACTTGTACTTATACCGCATACATATTTCAAACTGTAGTCTCAGAGAAAATGAAGTCTTATATTAGGCTATCCAATGCAGATTGATTAAATATAGATGATGACAGAAGATACAAAGAAGAAAAGTTGAAGGACACAAAGGATTTGTATATTTACATAATACCAAAGCAACAGATTGATTGACTGAATTGAAGTTGCCGATAAATTAAATGAGACATTAAGATAAGAATCTGTCAGTTGAGCCAGAAAGCTGAATACTCCACTCAAGAAAACACACATGTGTGTCAATAAATGTAGATGGGTGCATTAACATGAATCAATACCTACAGTTCAGGGAAATATTCAATCAGTCCTTCAACCTTCAAATAATTACTGAATTCCTCCTAAGTTCCCGGCACAGTTAAAACCACTTATTTAGTAGGTTTTTTTTAAAAGCAGCCATATTAAAAGCTCTGTTATTTCTGGAGAAATCATACCGCTTGGCAAACACAGGCACAGAAAAAAAAGTCTTAAAGCTGAGCAAATAAAGAGGCAGTTTTCTATGTGATGGCAAGTTGGGGAGGCTTACGCATATCTATTGTTCATTACTGGGAAGACCTGGATATGTTAAACTTTGTATATGTCTATGGAATACATTTATGAGGTCTTAAATATAACCCCGCTCCTGCGAATTAATACCCTGACTTTGCAGCGTTCAGCCTCATTTCTCACACAGCAGGCTATTTGAAGAGTTTCTGTGAAAAGGTCTAGAACCAGCATTTGTCAATAAATTACAATGACTCATATTCTCCAGAATGACATTACTCTCGTACACACACCTGTACTCTTGTACACACACCTGAACAGAACAAGAGCTATATCACCGTGTTTATATACAAACTCATAGTGTATATTCTAATGCATACACTTAAACACACACATGAGTCTGTTTCTCATCTGGGAAAACTAAGATTTTGGTTAAACCCCAGAAAGATTTCCTTTGTAATAACTGGAAGATAACTGAAACGCCTGATAACTCAGTTTCTCTACTCACACCGTGGAGGTTAAGAAAAATAAAATAATAATAACAGTAATACTAATAATAAACAGGTCATTTGGAAAGTCTACAACCTTGAGACTATTGTATAAATATAAGAGAATCTAGTGTTATAGAATGTATATCTTGAATTACTGTTTGGTGTTATTTGCTGATGGAGAGACAGATGAGGATACCTGGCTGCTAGAGCAATTTTCTCCTTAGGACATCTGGAACTAAGCAGCTGATATCATTACTGCCCGTAAGCAGCGTAGACGTGTTCACAGCTTTGTCGAGCACATCTTTGGAGTATACATGGAACATTCATGTGGACATTCTTGTCCAAACACAAGCCCAGGCCCAAACCCATTGAACTCCGTCCCCCTCTGCAAAATGGCTATCATTTTATGTAGGTCTGCTGCTAGATTACTTTCCCAGCCATTGTTATCGTGATCCAGAAAAAAGAGGGCAAATGACAGAGCAAAGCATATCGAGACTCTCATGAAGCACAGAGCCCCAAAACCCTGGGGTCCCCCCCTTCATCTTTAGTTCTTTATCAGCCCAGAGCCCCAGCCTGTGGGAACCCAGCTCACCAGCACCTGTATGTGGATGAACTTTCTAGATAAGGGCCCCGGTACCACCACACTGGAGGAAACCAGAGCCTGCGGTCCCCTCGCTTCACTTTCTTGCCTTTGAAACCAGGCAGGGCCCTTAACGCTTTGCAGCAGCTCCCTTGTTTGCATATGGGGATCGGGCAGATTGAAAGCAAAGGGGCATTGGAGAGGAAAAGCCAGAAGTTAGAGGCCCGGCTAGGAGCAGAAAGACTTGTGTCAAGAAAGCATGCCTGTTGAGAGAAGAATCCTTCCTACCTCTCTCCATCCATCCATTGCTGATTATCCTTCAAAATCAAATGAGCTACCTAGCTCCCCTCCCCCAATTCCTAGACGCAGGCCTGCTTCTCCTGCAGCAGGTGACTAGACAGGCTCTGCTGGGAGATTGCACAGAAGCCCGAGAGCCCCAAATCAAGGCAAAAAGAGACGAAGTAAGGATCACAGCTGACTCATCTGTCCAAGTGAGGAAAAAAGATGCGACTGACAGCTGTTTAGCCCAGGCAGCTACTCACCCGGATCTGGCATGAGGCTTGACAAAGAGAATCAGGTAAAAATCCAAAATCCAAGGGAGCAAATCCAAGGGTCTCTACCCTGCCATGTTTTCCTCCGTCCTTTGGCCATTCGTCGGGTGAGGCCTAGCTGACCAAGGGCGTGAGCCTTTTAACTTCAGCAAGGTGGGAGAGCGGGAGAGAGGGGTCGGTCTAGTTTAATCCCGCCACTATTCCTCAGTCTCCAAGCAGCTCTGGAAACTGAGAGCGCCAGCGATGGGGTGCAGAATGCTTGCTCCAGACATTGAATGAGCGCACAGAATACCTCAATCTGATCTTTTATAGTGCTTTGTTTATTACCTGCGTGCCCTTATTTCATAAGGGAACTGAGAAAGAGAGAGAGCGGGCAGGGATGATGAAGATGACTATTAGTAGCAATCCAAAGGCACCTTTTCTTAAGCCTCATTCATAGAAGCGAACGTGGCCAAACAACCTAGCAATTGTTCTCTCAAATGTCACCTTTCTGTATGGGCCACTGTGCCGATAAAACTCGGCTCTCTCGTTTTTTGCTCCCCCTGCGGCCCCTCCCTGAAAAAATTGCTGTGTTATCCTCCAAATATCTCCGGAGAAATTGAACCGACAAGGAAAGCTTTTCTTCTTCCCCCTCCCGACACCCCCTCTCGGTTTTTCTTTCTTCTTCACGCAGCTTGAACAATTTGGCTCTGTTCTGGGTGCATTCCTGTGGCCCATTCTCTCTCGGTCCCCTGTGCAGGCCTGAGGACGGTGGGCCAGGAGAACACAGGCCCACATTCAGACCCAGGATGGCGCTTGGGGGGTGGGGGTGGAGAAAAGTGAACCAAATGTACCTACGATTGTTGCGCCACCAACTTAATACCTGGGCAGAAAGACAAAGGCTCTTTAGAAAAAGCCCAGGCTTGGGGGCAACCCTTCCCCCACCCTCCAGGAGTTCAAAAGATAGCAGGAGCTGAAAACAAGGCACTCGCATAATTAAAGTTTTCCAAGTCATTTCAGGGGATATTACACATGATGACAGAGAACTTGCTGCCAACCCCTTCTGATGAACAATCTCTGCTAATACACGAAGAGATTCATTTTCCCTTTGTGCGTGTGTTTCCATGTGTGCAGGTGTATGGACACACATGTGCATCCCTTTCTGGACAAAACGATCGAGCCCTACACCTCGCACATAAGCAGAGGTGTCGCCGTTGTCTGGAAAGTCCCTGGTTGCGGGAGGGGGGCTTCAAATGAGGACGCTCTCTCAATATGAACACTGTTTTGTTCTTAACAAAGGATAAGTGGACATTTTAAAACTTCAGTTGGGTATTTATTTTTGCTTTTGCAAAAATAAAGATAAAGAATTTGCAATTGCCCACGCAAGAAGATGAAAGTCTCAGGATTAAATTCTAACAGTGAAGAGAGGAATTCCTGGAGTCTGTGCAAATAGGGAGAACCCCTCTTTCACAGGGGGAAGGTGCCCTGCCTATTAATATAGATTTCAAAAGCCAGCTTCAAGACAGCACCTCATGGTCCTGCCTTTGCCTCAAGGTTCTTAGCCAAAGTTTTTCATTAGAGGGAAGAAGTTTCAACCACAAAACTGGAAAGCCACGATACAAAGAGCCAGGCCTATAAGGCAGCTGGGAAGGAAGAATGACACAAATATTCACCTTAACACCAAACAGGACTGTTGCTATCTCATAAATAAAAAACAAGTACACACTTCCATAACTGCTCCAAATCACCGTTTATTTATTTGTGTTTCAGGAAGACTGCTTGTTTCATAGGATAAGGACTCTATCACTGAGTCCCCAGTATCTAGCACATGTAAGTACACAATCACTCTCAGAATGCTGAAAAGTTCCAGATTCACGAGGAAGAGAAAAACAAGTACCAGTGGTGAGTGGCATATGCCCATTCACGGAAGCCAATTGTGACATGAGTTTTGCAAGCCTGCAGCTAAACACCGCCACGATGAAAAGTGAAATTCTATAAACTTGCCATTAAACAGATGATCTTTAAAAAAGGGGAAGGAGCTCATCACTTCCTTGCTATTTTACAGCATCTTACTATCTATCATCCATGCTCTTGAGGTTATTTACATGGAGGGAATGCTTACAGTAGTGACTACCCTGCATCTCGCTCCCACTCTGCTCAATGACATCACATTTTTAGCTTAAAATAGGCCATTTAAACAGGGAACATTTAATAGGGGACACCTAAAAGTGGTACGAAACATGGTTGATTTTCAGTTTTTTGATTATCTAGACTTTAAAGAGCGATGAAGAAAACATCAATAATGCAGATCAAACGTAAAAGTAAATCATGTCTAAGGCTTTTACATTGTGAGTAACAAAATAACCAAAAAAAGTTAAGGAAATGTCTTCTAGCATTCAAAAACTATTCCCAGATTGAGAGAAGAAATCACTTACGTCATTGACTAAGAAGCACGTTTCCAACATACATCTTCAGTCTCTCATCTCATTTCTTAACAAAGATGAAAATATCAAAAGCATTTATGTTGCAACTCGACTCTTTTACCAACTGCAAAAGAAAAATCGGTAAAATGCTTTTGTGAAAATGAAATCACTATGGAATTCACAATAAAAGGTATCGCATCTTTTATAATTACTTGCAAAGTATGTGCTATACAGTCTTCATATCAATAAAATGTAGAATAAACTTGTGTACACATAAACGGGAATATATTTTTTCCAGAGAGCTGTTTGTTAAACCTTTGCCTTCATACTACTACACAGTAGTACCTCTACATGTAAGGAAGGAGGGTAATATTAGTAATTTATAGGATGATAATTAAATAGAGGTATATGCATATGTGCAACACATACATGTTCAATTCATCATTTAACTTTTTGGGTTCAGTGGAGGCAAATCACAAAACACAGGAAGAAGGCTATTGACAGAAACATGATGCAATATGACCTATTTCTACCTGTCCTTCTGTTTCATGAGGGCCACCAAGCACAAGACTCATCAAAGAACAGCCAGAGGAGGCTAGAGCATATCCTTCAATTTTTTATACATCTGGATAGTATTTTTCTTTTCTTTTCTTTTCTTTTTTTTTTTTGAGTTGCAGTCTCACTCTGTTGCCCAGGATAGAGTGCAGTGGCATACTCACGGCCACCCCAGTGTCGACCTGCTGGGCTCCTGCAATCCTTCCACCTCAGCCTTCCCAGTAGCCGGAACTATAGGTCCACGCTACCACACCTGGCTAAGTTTTTGAGTTATTGTAGAGACGAGGTCTCGCCAAGTTGCACAGGCTGGTCTTGAACCGGCGCGCTCAGGCAGTTCACTCGTCTTGGTCTCCCAAAGTGCTGGGATGACAGGCTGTGCCACTGAGCCCAGCCTGGATTGTATTTTTCAAATGGCCTTTTACATCAACTATATCATGTGACCTCAGAATGCTCTTGTGAGCAAGACAAACTAGAGAGTACTCCTGTTTTACTGACGAGCTTATTAAGTCTCATCAGGTTTAGGCAGCTTTCACAACTGAGGTCACAACAGAGGATGGCTAAAATAATTACAGAACACAGGTCTTCTGATTCTCAGTCTAGTGCCTCTCAAAAGAGGATCAAAATACTCCCTTTGGAGCAGCTCTTCTGGAGAGTTCCATCCCTCTTAGACCTCAGTTGAAGTGGAGTCAGTCCAGCGGGGAAGTGAAGAGAATCTAAAAGCCATATTGTCAAACCCAACCAAGCTTAATAGCTATATCTTCTTAGTCAAACGGCTTTTAACATCTGAGTCCAGGGCTTGCCCTGTCTGTCAGCTCACTTGCAGCTCCTGCACCCCCATCAGGGACCACCCGGCCAGAGTAATCAGACTCAACAGAGACTATTAACTATGGCAGAGTCCAGGTCTCACTGCTCCATTGATCAGAGTGCTATTTTTCATACCTTTTTAAAAGAATAGCAGAACCCTTTCTATTGTTTTTCAAGCAAAATTCTATATGAAACAGTGACATATAACTCAGAGCAAAAGGAAAGTTCCTGTAGTCAAATGAGAATCGTGGGAGGAGGGTGACTGGTTACCACTGCTGTCTTCCAAAGGGGACCCTCGAAACACCACCAAAGAACCCCAGACCTCTTGGGCCCTTTAAAAAGAATTACATTCGCATTTAATATTATTGAGGATTATGTGTGTTCCTGTGTGTTGGGAGGCAGAGAATTTCATGTCCCATAATATGGGTCTCCTCCTCAAACCTGAATAAATACCTTGGAATCTCCTACCACTGGCCACAAGAGAGGAAAGTGAAAAAGCGGGAGCCCCTTAAGAGAACTGGGTGGAAAAAATTAAGATCCAAGCACACTCTATACTACAGAAAAGTGAGCAGGTGAATCTGTGATCACAATAATGGTTAACAGTGCTTATGAAGAGGCAGCCATGGGCAACGCAACCCCCTCGGGTCCCCTCCCCTTTGGGAGATTTTACTGTCCTCTCAATAAATCCTGCTTTCTAGAAGAAAAAAAAAAGAGGCAGGCACTGCTCTAAGCATTTCATGTGTATCACTGTTTTAAATGTTTTGCAACATCTCTTTCAGATAGGTCCTCTCTCTCTCTCATCACCATGACTTTGTTGACTAAAAGGTTGATGCATAAACAGGTTAGGTAACATTCTCCAGCTTTCACTGCATGTAAGGGGTGAAGCTGGGCACGGGTGCATGGGAGGGAGGGTGGGGTTCTGGAGCACACTCTGTGGCGTCTTGGACTGGGGAAGGCGGCAGCCAATCCCACCTCTGCGGAGCCTTTGCTCAACCCCAGTCCAGGTTCGGAGCACATCCTGAAATCGAGGCTGTGGGCAACCCCTTCGTGTCCCCTCCCACTGTGGGAGCTTTTCTGTCCTCTCAACAAATCTTGCTTTCTCACTTAAAAAGTAAAAAGAAAGAAAGAAAGAGAAAGAGAGAGAGAGAAGAAAGAAAGAAAGAAAGAAAGAAAGAGAAAGAGAGAGAGAGAAGAAAGAAAGAAAGAAAGAAAGAAAGAAAGAAAGAGAAAGAGAGAGAGAGAAGAAAGAAAGAAAGAAAGAAAGAAAGAAAGAAAGAAAGAAAGAAAGAAAGAAAGAAAGAAAGAGAAATTGAGGCAGCAATCTCTTTGGGGTTGCCAGTCCATCGCAGGTGGGTGTGCTGAGCCCATGACTTGCCGGCTCCTGGCAAAGACCTGGCCTTTGCATTTTGTGCTGGGCCCCACAGATGGTGATGTCGGCCCTAGCCAAGCTGTGAACCCAGACACCTTAGGTCTAGAGATGGAGCCAGTGATCACCGTGCAATGTACCCCCCTCTTCTCTCCCTAAGTCCCAACACCTCTTTATCATCCCCTCAGCTGGTCAACGGGCTTCTTGCTCCAACGGGGATGGACTCCACCTCTGCCAGAGCCTATGGAACAAGAAGAGAAAATGAGCCGGACTCGGTGGCTCAGCCTGCCATCCCAGCACTTTGGGAGACCAGGGCTAGTGGATGGCCTAAGCTCACAGGTTCAAGACCAGCTGGGGCACCTTGCCGAGACCTCGTCGCTACAATAAATCAAAAGTTAGCTGGGCATGGTAGCGCACACCTATAGTTCCGTCTACTTGGAAGGCTGAGGCGGAAGAATCGCCGGAGCCCAGCAGGCCGATGCTGGGGTGGCCGTGAGTGTGCACTCCAGCCTGAGCAACGGAGTAAGACTCTGACTCAAAAAAAAAAAAAGAAGAGAAAACACGTGTAACTGGTCACCAAAAGGTCCCAGGTTTGTCATATGTCCCCCACAGGATGGGATACTGTCTATCTCCCCTGGGTATAATAAGCCACTTTGTATTTTTTTCGGGTTCTATTGACCATTATTCTAAAAGCACTAATTAGGATAAAATTTCCCCCACAGGAGGAAAGGCCAGGTTCACCAGGCTTATGAAATAGTCTGAAATGTCGGAACTCACTCCAATGAAAGAAAGAGACCAGGCAAGGAGCCAGTGACAGTTCCTTGAGGAACCCCTTTTCCCAGTTTCCTGGAGTCCCAGCTTCCTAGAATCATGAGAATGTTCCAATGTTTTCTTGGGGTGACTAACATATAAGTTCCCAAAGGTCCTGCCCAGTTCACTGACTACTGGCACTGGACCATGCCTTGCAGATAATAGATGCTTAACAAAAATTTAGGGCATGGGTGCTTTTGAACGGTCTAATCCAGTGCAGATATCATACTTGCTAACTCCATCGCTGGCATCTGTGTCACCTTTAGCTCTAGATTTTTAGAGTTAGGGGTAAGAAGGGAAATCTACATCCTCTCTCTGGTCCCTTCCTTTCCTCCCCCTTTATCAGACTCTGCAAGAACCAATCGCAAACAGGCCAGGGCCCCTTGGCTCCTTAGCAAAGCCAAGCAGGTGTGAGAGATTAGCTCCCTGGATGGAGCCTCTGTCCAACAAAACAATGTCAAATTCCCCCTAATAAAGTCCAGAGCTGTAAGCAATTCCCCCTTGTTATTAAGCAGGAAAGAAAACACAGCCAGGCTCCTTCCCAATTAGCTCGGAGGACCCTCCAATGAGCTGAATCTAAACCAGAGACCTGCCATGATGTGGCTTCCACCACAGACAGGGCCTGCCTTCTCCCAAGAATGAAAACTCACTGGCCCAAGCTCCCAGCCATCTTGGCACGATGGTGCAGACAGCCCCCAAGCCCCCGCCCCATATCCATGGGCTGTCTCTGCCTCTGATTCAAACCATCTTTGCAACTCCCTGCCAAATCCCTTACTTTGATTTTCCATATGGAGGCTTGGTCGCCTCTGCCAGGTTAGTGTTTATAGGGGATGGGCTTTTTGACAGTTTCACTGTCAGTGAGCAGGGGATGGGAGCCCTCCCCTTGAACATGAATCACTTTCTTGTCATCCAAAAAAGGGGAAAAGATCAACATCCTGAAGCAATAACAACAACAAAATAGAAACCCCAAAGGTATCTAGCCATGGGAATGTCTCATCTTCCCTTTCCTTCCCTCCCTCCATCCCCTGCCTCAAACTAATAGGCCATGGAGTGGAAAACAGAAAGACTCCAAGGTGCTTCGAAAGATGGCCCATAGCTCTGTAAGCGTGCATCATACATGGGGTTAGAGAAATTCAGATCCTTTTCCCCACCCCATCTTAGACAGGGGCTGAAGGGAATCTCTTTCCACTGTGAACATCTAACCGAAACAGGGAATGTTTAAACAGTCTTCATAATAATAAGCTCTCAGTAAATATTATGATTTCCTGGCACTGCCCGAAGGCTTTAAAGCAGTAATTAATTCTCCTAAGGACCTTATGAATTTCCCTCCTTTTATAGGTGGCTTAGCTACGCATTTTAAACGTTACTTGTCCAAAGCACACAGCTAGCCACTGGTAGAACTAACATTGGAACTCAGAGTTCAGTCGCAGGAAGGTGGTAGACCTCGATTTGCCAAACATTCCCTGTCCCTCCCCAGCCCCACCTTCTGGGCACATAATGGGATTGCATTTATTGGGCTCTGGTATTTGATGGGGTCGTGTGACCAGAGTTGACCAATGAGTTCTGAACAAAGGCAACGCGCATCAGTCCCAAGCTCAGCCGATGTGCGTTTCCCCAGGATGCCCTCTGCCATGCTCGCTGGCAATGTTCTAGAAAGTTCTACAAAGCCTGGGTCCGGGAATAAAGATGATCATGACAAGGGAGCAATGCCCTCAGCTTCTGGTGATAGATACAGAGTGTAAGTAGAAAATACACTTTCATTGTTTTCATCCATTGAAGTTGTGGGGGTAATACTATAACAGTGAGGAAGATGGTTCGTTTTGAAGGGAAAGAAAAGACAAGGCAGTTGAAGAGATTTCTAGGGTGACTGCCTGTCCTTTATTTCTTGACCTGAGTGCTGCTACAGGGATGTTAGTTTTATAATAATAGGATAAATATGGGCTTGGTGTGGATTTCTGTATTTGTGGTTTATTTTATATTAAAAACTACAAAATATTTGGGGGTTATTTGTTACCACTCCATAGCCCAGTCAACCCTGACTGATGTACCATCACAGCCCGTTATGACATGCCTTCTTGTGTATCGGTTACACTTCGCTTAGAATTTCATCAAGCTGCTACCTTCTGAGAGATGAGAAGTTAAATCGTTGTTTTTTCTGGTTATCTAAGTCTCTCAATGGAAAGGGCAAAGTACAAATGTGAAACATGAAATGCATTAGCTGGGGCAGAAAGTCTTCAAAGACTCTTCATGTGGAATTGCCTCAGGAATTATGGCTTTACTCCAAAAAGGAAGACATGTCTGACTGTGAAACAGAGAATTCAAATATCAGACCTCACCTGAACCCTCTCTCTGACTCTTCTTCCCCCTCTTACAGATCCCACAACACAATCCCTCATGGTTACTTTAATCTCTAGTATTTGGTGCTCTCAATAATTCTATACATAGAGGGAGGCAAAGGGAGTAGCTCCATGGGACATTTAGTGAGGAGCGTTCGCCCAAGGGAAGGTTCACCTTCAACCTGTGCTTACTGGCAAGTGCCTGAGAGATACTCAAATGAAGCTTCCAACTTGTCTACAGAAAAGCCAGGGTGCAAAGAGCAGAAGGAAATGATTACACTTTCCCCTGCTGTGACCCCCACTCAAGCAATGAAGTGTGGCTCTTGCAACACCAGGAAGCTTAGAAAGAGAGGGAGTCACTCGCTAGACATTGTGCCAAAACAACTCCAGCACTCCAACCAGCATTATCCATAGAGAGGCGGGGTCTTTCCTCTGGAAGTCAACAGCCATGGCGATGCTGTCATCCATTCCCCTTCTATGCACCCCTTCTCCTAAATAAAGCCATCATTGCACAGGGAAATGAGAGGGACAGCTTTTTAAAATTTCACTGTTTTGTTGTTGTTGTTGTTGTTTTGTTTTGTTTATTTCATTACTGATCTACAAATCTGCAGAATTCTCTGCAACTTCAACTGTATTCCAGAACTCTCGCCCTCTTGGAAACCAATTCTCTGGCTGGGCACGGTGCTCAAGCCTGTAATCCCAGCACTTTGGGAGGCCGAGGCGAGAGGATGGCCTAAGCCCAGGGATTCGAGACCAGCCCGGGCAACTTGGTGGGACCTCGTCTCTACAATATATTTTTTAAAAATTAGCTGGGTTTGGTAGTGCGTGCCTGTAGTTCCGGCTACTTGAAAGGCTGAGGCGGAAGGATGGCCTGAGCCCAGCAGGTTGACGCTGGGGTGGCCATGAGTGTGCCACTGCACTTCAGCCTGAGTGATGGAGTAGGACTCCGACTCAAACAAAGAAAAGAGAGAAAAAAGAAAAACAATTCTCAAACGAGATTTGTTCAACCCACCTGCAAGCCGACTGCTGTGTATTCACTCCAGATTCAGCTCTTTGAGGGCCCTCTGTCAGCACTTAAAGGCTGCTGACCAAGAGCTATTTCTCAAGCTCCATCCTTACTGATCTAACCTCATTAAGCCAACGCAAGAAGTCTATGTGATTGATTTATCCTGTATAATAAAACCAGGCTATTACTCATGGAGCAAACTGGCACACTATCTGGCCCCTTCTGTAAGAGGTAGCAAACCAGCAACAAAGCAAACTGCCCTGCTTTGGGGAGAGATAAATGGCTCATCTGTGGTTGTCACACCATAAATGAATTTTCATTACAGTCTGGTGCAACACTGAACTTCAAGATCCTGTAATTATAATCCATTGACTTGTTATTGTCACCAGCTAAAAGCAAAAGCATAAAACATTATCATGGTAACACCAAGTTCCAGTTGACTGTGAACCCTGCTGCTATAAATTACAGGTGGCAGCCAACAGATTAAGTCAGTTATTCCCTTCTCCTTCCTATCCAGAAACAAGCCCAAGAGAAGCCCACTCAACAAGGATGAATCCTTTACAAAGGAATCAAAACGGGCCGTCTTTTCCAAGCACAGGAATCTGCACCTTGTCTCTCGTGGTATTTCTCTCTTCTACCATACATCGCAGTTATTTGCAAGAGATTATACAACATCCCCGTGAAGGCTACAGATTCAGGAGGAAAAATGCTTGAACTTGACTCGTGGATCCTTTTATTCTTAGTTGAATAAGCTTGAGCAATTGTGCTTCAGTTTTCTCCTCTGTGAAATGGGTGTGTGGGTATGTGCTCCCTCTGGTATTATTACGAGGACTGAGTTAATCCACGTCAAGCACTTAAAACAATACATGCACAGAGAAAGCATTGGATGTATGTCAGGTATCATTATCATTTCACAGGAGTGCAAGTATGGCTGACTGTCATTCCTTGCCTTCTAGACTATCAGTCACTTATTAGTAGGAAACTTGTTTTAGACATCTTTTTATGTGTTTAGATATTTGGACTCTGGACTCCTTAATGGCAAATCCTGGGATTTGCCAAACTTTGCAACTCATGGGCCCAGCAGCATGGGCCCAGGGCTCACACCCAACTGGCTTTTGTGCTAAAGTTTATATATATATATATATATACCATATATATGGTATTGAACCAGCATGGAGTAAACAGAAGTTGGAAGTAATGTCCCACTTAGGAAGAAGTTTTGACTAAGAGACTAAGCCCCACACAGGGATAGTGTAGAAAAGATTTCTACATAATTAGAAGGTGGAGCCAGAGGACTTTTGTCAGTCTAGACCGTGTGATTCAATGACTCTGTGACACCTGCAACTTCACCTCCAGGTTTCAGCCGCTTCACTAGAAAAAGAGACACATATAAATCTTGATCCTGGAACTTGCAATCCATTAGTGGCATTTCTCCAAGAAATATATGGTTTTCACCTATGGGAAATGAAATAAATATGAAGGTTTTTAACAACAGAGAAAAAGAGAAAGACCACAGCAGTGATTATAACCTGGAATGCCTAAGACTTGTCTCCCAAAAGACCCAAAGCAATGAACTTGCTTGTCCTGTATTTTAAAATGCCTCAATACCATATATTCTCATAACTGAGAGGCAGACAACAGAATGGGGACAGAATATGGCCTTCCAGACGTGTCGGGGTTGTGATAAGTCATGTTTAAACTTTACCCAAAGTGAAATAAAGTGTCAACAGAAACTCCTGTCCAAACTCTCTGATCAGGTCAGGCAAACAACCAATCGAAAAAAATCAATCAAATGTGAAAGGTGGCCCGAAGGGGTGGGAATGCCTGACTCGGCGATTCCCATAGAAGCCAGGCCTATTGAGCAATGTGTTTCTTGACAGCTGCTGCTGCTTCTTGTGGCCCTAGAATAGCCAGAAGTACACCAGAGGGTGTCCTTTCATGAGCTGGTCCTGCCATGAGCAGGCTGAGAACTAGGTGGCATTGGCCAATGCCATGAAAAAGGAAGGATTCTGGGAAGGGTGGGCTGAAAACAGATGGTCAAACCAGCCCCAGGGCTCATGCTTTGAGAAGAAAGATGGTCAAAACTCCAAAGAGAAATACAAACTTTAACCTTGATCTGGAATACTGTAAATGCTCAAAGAACGTAGTTAGCTCTTGGGAGTGAAAGAGAATAGAAATGTCTGAGTAGACGTGACAGACGGAAAGCACTGACAACACCTGGCACATTCGGCTGGAAACAGACTGCATTTCCCCCGAGGTGAAGAGTCGAGGTCTCCGTCAAAGAGACTAGTGTTTAAGACTGGCTTTCCACAGCAGGGAAGAGGTAAGGTGTGAGTCAGAAATGGGAGCATAATATTATGAACTGAATAAATGTGGCAGAACCAAATGGGTTTGGTGAACAGGAAGGTGTTTGAGAATCCACAACATATCTAATTCTAGATCCCTCGAGGAGATGGCACTTCTAAAGTACCGCCATTCTGTCTGGATTGGTCCGGGAAGCAGCTAGGATGATGCTCCAGAGCTTTCTCCTGGATAAGGCTAGAAGATGGCAAGGATAAGACTAGAACATGGCAGCCTGCTCACAGACCTTCCCACTCAGTGATAACACACCCTCATTCCCACCCTCTCATGCTTTAACATGAGCCTTAGCTCATGGGAATGGATAGCTCCAGTGAAAAGGATCCTGAGGCATCATAAACAAATCAAGAACTAGAGTCAAAGAGCCACACTCATGGTGGAAGTAAAAAATTACTACAGACTCTTTGAGAAGTAATCTAGTGACCTGTATCACAATCTTAAACAAACAAACAAGAGAGTATGTATAGGCTTTAACCAATTCTAGGATTTCACCTTTAAGGGGAAAAAAAATGCATTGCAAATAAATAAGGAGAAACGTAGGTGGAGAGAGAGGAAGAATGCTGGAAAGGAAGACATTTTCAAACATTTGTCGCTATTATATTAGGAAATTTACATGAATCATCTCATTTCGTTCTCATGAAATCTATAAGATTGGGACAGTGATGCTCATTATAGCCTTGTTTATAGGCATGAAAAATTGAAAACAGCCTTCTTGTATAACTGCTGAGAGTGCTATTATGCTATCCCTCATAATGCTTTACCACAGACCCTTAAACACTATTTATCCAGAATTTCTGTGCTCATATGAGTCAATGTTCATAGTACACTGTTAGTAGAAGTGTACCAAATTAAATGTGCAATAGAGTTACCATAATCCGTATGTATTTCACTTATTTACATGTGTATGTGTGCTATATAGCTATATATTAATTATCTACTTGTATATCTAAAAGTTGCCAATGTTATAACACCATGTGGCAGAATCATGGGTGACATTTATTTTCTTCCTATGCTTCTCTATGTTCTCCAAATTTTTGCAATGAGAGTAATTACTTTCATATTCATAAAATACACATATTTAATGAAAATAGCTTATTTATCATATGCTTTTCAGAGTACTGAACACATAGTACTCTGCTAAAACACCGTCATCAAAGGAATAGCATGGCCATATTGTCAAGCACTGACAAAATACAGACAATTGGAAAACAAAATGTGTCAATAAGTGCTTTGCTGCTATCATCCTTGGAATATGTTTTATATACTTTTATAGCAGCATCGCAAGACGTGTGACCCAAACAAATAGATATTTGATGAATTTCTTGTCTGAAAATAACATGCACTGCTAATATTCTTTATTGCTATTGAGACTACTTTGGAGCAATCTTAGAAAAATGATTAAAATCATGTAAGTGTTATTCTTATATTTTTGAAAAATCAAAATATTAAGTTGTAGCTTGCCACATGTTTTATTAATCATTGGCAATCCTAAGATAAAGAGTGTCATATGTTTTCATGAGACCATATGGTAGTGAAAATTGATAGAATCAAGCCTTTTTAAGGGTGGTTTTCTTTCTCTAAACAGAATCATAAAAGAGCTTGAGAGATGAAAACAGATGGAGCAAGACCCAGTGATCCATCACTAAGAGAACCAGTCCTGCCTTTTTCTTAGGGAATTGGAGGCCTTCCTTCCTTCTACTAAGCTCACAGCCTACCTGTGTCCTCATGGATGGCCTGAGTCTCTAAGTTAGTGAGGCTGAAAAAGTGCTCATGAGGCAAACAGGAAGGCAAATCATATTGAATGCCAGGAGACTTAACCAATTTGCAGGTTAGCAGCTATAAATCATGGATATTCCAAGACAGTCCAGATGGGAGACTTTTCATTATATCCAAGAATTTAGATTTAGGCAAATACAGTTACATTACCTAGAGGACTCTATCTTGTTGAGTATTCAGGTGTGTTTCCAAGGAAGATTATATAATATCTTGCTTGGAATATTGCCATGGATAATGTAGATATTAAGAGTAAATTATTGCCTACACACAACGTCTTGAAGAGGGATGAAAGAACCCTGAAGTCAAAAGAGTTTTCTTCCTTAAGGTCTTATGATAGGGGGGGTTTCACCACTGGAACATTGAACTAAGCATTATTTTGTCCTCCCATTTTAAAAGGTTAACTGAGTCGCTAGTGATAACACAATGAGTTGTTGAGATTTGTCCATGCAATGACCAATTATAACGTATTCATCTGTAGATGCAGAGATCTGAAGTAGCCAGAACATTGCTCAGAGAAAGCAGCGAGTCTCCAGGAGAAAAGAAGATACCAAAAAGCATGCAAATGATGGAGGAAAAAGTAGACCATGGACGGCAATGTTGACTGCAGTCTCGCCTTGGATGGTCCCTGGATTTAGCACTCCAAGCAGAAGGATGGATGAAATGGTCGTCTGGGTTCCCTCAGTTCCAGAGGTTCCTCATCTGATTATCATATCCCAGGAGAGTCTCCCAGTTTCCATACTTATGAACGGACAAAGGACTCCAGAAAGGGGAGACCGATATCTTTTGAAGCCAACTGTTATAAAGAAAGTGTTTCATTTTACCCCACGGCCAACCAGATATGCTGCCTTAAGTTAAACCACACATAAGTATTGAATTTGAGACTTCCCACCAAACAGCAGGAAAGTTTTAGTGTAATCACCACCACCATCCTAGCACTCTGGAACTTAAAGGCACTAAACTCAACCATAGCACTGTGATCACTTGAAGTCAGTTAATTCTTTGTTGAAGGGTGGGGAGTGAGGGACTTTTCTGTGAATTATAGGGAGTTTAGTAGTATCTCTGGCCTTTATTCACTAGGCTGCTCCCAGATGAGGACCATTGCACTAAACGCACAGAAATCTTCATTCTCAAGGAATACAGGATGTATAAGTACAATCCTATCCCATTCAATCCTACATGCCAAAATTCCTCACTGGGCTTTAAGCATGATTGTAAAGCCAGGAGTAACAGAAATGGATGTCCCTTCCAGGTCTATGCAGAAGTTTAAACACAAAAAGACAATTCTCATGATTGGGAGAGGTCTTCCCAAGAAGATCATTGGGCCATGTGTCCAAGAGCCACTGGGTTCTCCAAGCCAAACCATTGCTTGTAAAAAAAGAGATCTGAGTAGCATTTGTAATCAAGGCTTCTGTATCTCTAACTGCCCGTAGTATAGGGAGTTATCTTCTCCTGTAGTGGACGCCTCAGTCAACTCATGGCAGCAAAACATCTCCATGATTGTCCATGATGCATTGCCTCTCTGATTCCTGGCTGGCTTTGAGAAGACGTACAAGATAATGAAATGATCGCTATACTATCCTGGTACTACCTTGGAGTGGCCCATCTGGAGATAGAACCTGCTTGTGTCTACTCTGCAGACTCGATGAGGTTCCTGGACGAGGTGTCAGTCAAGGCTGGAAGGAACGTAAAAGACCACCCAGTCATCCTCTCACTTCCCAGTGAGTTGGGTAGGTCATCAGACTACTTCACACCAGTGCAAGAATAGAACCTAGGTCAGAGGAGTGTGAGTTTTCACAGCTACCAATGGACTGATCAAGCACACAGCACTAAGGAAAAACCAGCATCAAAGCAAACAGAAGCCTCCAACCAGTGGAGGTCTATCCTGTTTGCGTGGCTGTAGCTCTCCGAGGAAAAACAACACACTCTAAAAAATTGTTCTTAATAACTTGAAAAACTAAACATATGCCTTTTTTAGATTAGGAAATATCATTTATTTGAAAAGCAAATTAGAGAGAGAGGAAGAAAGAGAAGATTCACCTCCCTAAGGTAGGAGAGGGGCCCAAAGACAGAAAGCATGGTGACAGCCATGGCTCAAAGAGCACATGGCCACACCAGAGTCTAGCAAGGCAATGGCTGCAACGGCGGTGGCAATGGCCTAGCAATGGCTGAAAAACGAAATATATTCATGGGTCCTTTTTTGTAACACCAAAGGTTTA
>CAUYQG010197890.1:0-28971 GCA_963574415.1 Tarsius wallacei | reverse complement strand
GTTATCACAGACTCAGATTATTTTTTAAAATATTATTTCCTAGGAGTTTAATCAATTCAGATGGTCAAGTTAATTGCCTTCAACTGGGCCTACCAGGTAGCAAAACAATGAGAACAATTCATACAAATGTCAATTATGCTCTAAAATGCTTTAGTCTTTCTTTATTCTGATTTTTAGGATGCATTGGAAATTTTATTTGCTAGTAAACTATGTTTAACTGGAACTTTTATCAAGTAATTTTGTAAACTCTTTTTACTAAAACGTCGTATTGTCCTTATTTCAGTATTTGACGTAGAGTGTAGATCAGATTAAGACTATCCCATGCCCCACTGAAATCTCATATTTGATCAGAGACTCTATACTATATATCCTATATCACATCAACATTCATACAAATCTTAACTTATAAAAAGTTTTATTATTCAACCAGAAGAAGCAGTTTTTTTTTCAAGAAAGCCATATAAGCAGCTTCTGCAAAATAGGAAAGAGAAAGAGAGAGAAAGAGAGAATAAGAGAGACATCCTTCAGTAGTATAGAAAAGGCTTTATCGTAGTATTGATAATAATCACTAAGAAAAATCTGCCTTTGAACTTCAGTGGATAGGATGCTATTGCTATTGCTAACAATTGATAACAATTTGCATAGCACTAAAACTCCAAGATATCAATTTTTGGATTCATTTTTTTCAACTAAAAAGATATAACAATCTTCTTTGGTTCATTAGGCTTCCACACAATTGGAAGACTTAAGCTGAGCTGCTTTCAAGAATCCCCCAGAAGCCAACATCCTGGGAGGTGCTCCCTTAATATCTTCTTTGGTTTAACCAAACCTATCAGACAGTTTTCTTCCTGACTTTAGACCTCTGACCTCTCTTTTCCTGTTCTTCCTTTCCCAAGTCATTTACATTGAAAACTTGTAAGTACAAATCCTTTTGCTTCTTTGAGATGTAAGTTTTACAAACCAGCAATGTCTTTCTCAAGGACCTGGGCGCCATTCTGTCCATCTGTAATCATTGATGAAGATAGAGCCACTGTTTCCCAGTCTCTGTGGGAGGGTAGGAGCCTAACTTTGGTAGGCATTTTGCTCCAAATTGTCAAACTATCTTTTGTCATGAAGATACAAAAAAATTTTAATTGTCATTTGGATAAAACCAATTAGTAAACACAGATGCCTGGCTTAAGTTTCTCCCACTCTAGCTCCTAAAAATGCTCCAGGTCTTCATCTCCACAGAATTAGGTATCCAGCCTTTGTATGTGCTTTCTCCCCTCTTGTTGGCAATGGTATCAGCATAAAATCTGTTTCTGTTTGCTCATCTTGTCTTGTGTGTCTTTTCTTTACTGAGAGATTGTTGACTTCAAGACTCTTGCTTAAGATGACAACACAAAGTAAACAATTTCCAACCAAGAATTTGACATAATACTAATTTTCCAATATGCCTGTGTTTTCTAATCTTGTCTATTATACTGCCACTCTCTGGTGATCTTTTAAAGGGTTTTCCATATGCTTTCCTGTACTTCCACTATTACAGTCATTTAACTTTCACTTAAGAAATGATAAAACTCTCATGTGGTTTTTTTTTGGTTTTTTTGGTCAGTAACTAACTGGTGATCTGAACCTAACTTTAGATGAATTGACTGACATATTGATGAATGTGTCAGTCTCCACTGGATCCTGTTGATCGAATTCAGCTACTGTTCCTTAAATTCTTCAGAAGGTTGATTTTCTTCTTTATGTACCTTCAAGTCCTTACATTTTTCTTTCATATTAATTCTAACTTTTAATCTCATTATAAGTTGGACTTTGATTCAATGCTAACAAAATGCTTCTGCTGAGATCAGTATAGTTCTCTCATCAAAACTCAGTTTGATAAGAGTGGAAATTAATAGCAAGACTATCTTTTTATGTTATACTCAGTTTGTTGCTTTGTAAGTCCTATTTACCTGCACTCAGAAAATCTGCTCTCCTTAGGGTATCAAAGTTTGTCTCACTACTGTTGCCATAAGTGATTCTTGTATTCCTGATATATTCTGTATCCTACAGTACTATTTCTTTTTTTTTTTTTTTTTTGAGTTGGAGTCTCACTCTGTCGCCCAGACTGGAGTGCAGTGGCCGCTCTTGGCCACTGCAACCTCGACCTGCTGGGCTCCGGCGATCCTTCCGCCTCAGCCTTCCAAGTAGCTGGAACTACAGGCGCGCGCTACCACGCCCGGCTAATTTTTTGATTTGTTGTAGGGATGAGGTCTTGCTTGCCCAGGCGGGTCTCGAACCCGCGGCCTCAGGCAAGTCACTCACCTCAGCCTCCCAAAGGTGCAGGATTACAGGCTGAGCCACTGAGCCCGGCTGCCTGATGGATTTAAAAAGTTGACTATTCCCTGAGTAAGAAAGAACTTCTCCTGCCTGACTAACCTTGGGGGTGGAACTGTACTATTGTATATCCTAAGTCTTTAGTTTCCTGCATGTCTTGGCTCTTGTCAGTTTCCCTAATCACGTGAGCCAATTCTTTATAATTAATTTCTCTCTCTCTCTTTTTCTTCTTTTCTCTCTCTCTGTCTCTCCATATATATATGTGTGTGTTTATATATATGTATATGTATTCACCTATTCATACGTATTGGTTCTGTGTCTGTGGAGAACCCTAATATATCTATGAAAGGATTTAATTTTTTTTATGTGAAGAATCTACCTGGGCATGGTCTTCCGAGTCAAGCTGTGGACTATCAAGAAGTGTGGGGGTGTTTACATGTGCATGTATATCTCAAAAATATTGTTTCATAAGTGTACTCTTTATTTATAATAATTTTTTCTATTAAGAGAACAAGAATTCCTGTTATTTCCGTTGAAAACACTAAGTCCATGAGACCCACTTCTAGGCCTTCTATGAAGAAAGAACTAAAAATTATTTGGGGGTGAATGAAAATGCAGCTATTATTAGTTTTCTGGGAGGGAAACATGAGAGGAAATGGGTTGACATAGCAGTAGGAGGGATTTATGTGGGACATAAAGAAATGTGTTGAGAAGCAAGGTTCTGTCAAGGATGTGGATGAAGCTTGTTTCCTTGGAACAAAGGATGGTCAGAGCAGGGTCCATCCAGGGTCTTCAGTGACCCCATCTACCTTTCTTTCCACCCCTGAATGGGAGTGGAGTCAGTGATAGGACACAGCCCTGTTTTTGAAAGAGCCATCAATCTTTTACCTCAATGGATGGTCAACTGTAGAGCAGAAATGGAAAAATCTGATTCACAGAAAATCACCAAGCTGCACTTCCAATAGTGACTGGTATTCTCTCCTTAAATTTTTTTAGTCTGTTTTGAATGTTGATTCCATGGGGGGTTGGAAATGGGGGTGAGGCAGGGCACCGTTATTTTTCATTATAAACTTAAAAAATGTAAAACTTGTATATGGGTAGTTTTGAGAAAAAAATGTATATTAAAATAAAAAATATCTGCTGCTTACTTTTTGTTAAGAGTAATACATGCTAACAAAATTTAGAAAATTCAGAGAAGTCCTTCCCCCACAGAATCCAATGTCTAGAAATATTAACTGTTGATCTTCATTCTAGATTTTTCCATATTTTTATCAACATACACATAAACGTATCTTTTTTTTTTTTTTAACAAAAACAAAACTGGATCATGTCAGGTTGCTTTTGTGACTTAACAATATGTCTTTAGGACAAACTCCTGAGTGTCAAGTATATGTATTTGATACTATATGATAGAATTTCAGTGTTAAATGCCTTAGGTGAAAACAGATACAGAGTACAGGAACTGAGCCTTGGGAACATCTGAGTCTGAGTCTAGGCCTCGTATCTGTCTTTGGTTTCCTCTTTTGTAATTAGTTCATTCTCTCTTCCTGAACACTAGTGAGAAATACTGGGAATAGTTATGATGCTTCACATCTTTCTATTTCAGTTCTCCAAGGAAATACGTCTTTAAATTTTACAGTCCACAAATCCAGACTCCCATGAAAGGGCTCCCCAGGGGTGGCTTAAACTAGACAGTGGTGCACAGTGATGAAAGGTTCTCATGGAAATCTGTTGAATGGAGGGAGGATGGGGTGATTTTAAGAAGAACAGCCAAGGGAGGGAAACTGAGCTGTTAACAGAGGAAGAGAGGATTCTTGGCAGAGAAGATAATAGCTCGATGGACATGTATTGATAAATTATGCTTTAAAGAGTATATACAAATATCTGCTCCCAGCTACATATGAGATACCTCTTGGTCAACAGCCTTGTCAGTTTAGGGGATTACCGTCAGAAAGGAAATCTCTGATGGATTGTATTCATGGGATTTTCCTGTTGGTCTAAATTCCTGCCAGGTAAATAGCTTCAGTCTTATTTCCTATCAAATTTGGGGGAGAGCGCCTTCAGCATCCATGTGCTGTCATTTTCTCCTGACGCCCACCTGATGCGGGGGTGGGGGCCATTGTGAAGGTGACCCGGAGTCATCATATTTGACTAGTGTGATGTCATGGGCTGCCTCTTACTGGCATGGGAATGATGATAATACAGGAACACACATGAAGTGACACAGCAGCAGTAGCAAAACCACACGCCCTGCTATGTGGCCTAACCTAGATTTCTGCCCCGAAGAGGGGCCGTGGCAGGATGAGCAATCGTAGCCCGTGGGCAGGGTGCCTGATTCTTTAATTCCACTTGATTTCTTACTGAAGTGCGGAGTTCGGTCTTGTGGGACTTTTGGTAGATATCAAGATCAGTCAAGCTTACCAGAAAACATATGTTCTGTCTTTTTAGTGGTGAGCGAGAGCAGGAATACGTTTGCTTCCCTCTTTTATGAAACCCAAACAGAAGCATGAGTTTGAGTTGTATTCCCAAGGGGCTGAATAAGAGGGGCCAGCATGAGACCTTGAGTTCGGATGCAGGCTGTGGCTACAACTGCTTCCATCCTGTGACCCTCAAAGATGTGTTGGTCAAGGCCAGGGTAGGAGTGGTAGGAGTGGTAGCAGGGTAGGAGGAGCCAGATGGGACCGTTCACCTCGTGTTCTCCAACACTTGCGAGAAGTGCCATGACCCGCCAAAGGAAGAATTGCTTCCAAAACTACCAAGATGGTGGGGGTGGCTAGGTGTCTCCAACTCCAGCTTTGTGTGAGTTAGCTTCTATCTAACAGAGAGGAAGACATTTTTCAGCCTTAGTCTCAGATGGTCCTGTCCAGTTTTATCTGGCATTTTAGTCATAAAATCTCAAATTTGAATGTGGCCCTTTCTTTACCCTTCTATTGTCTAAACCTCCTATTGCTCATTCAATCTTTACTAATATGACCTCTGCACTCCCAGATGGACACCTCTGACCCCATAAAGTACAGCTAGTATGTGATCATGCCATATTTGTTTTCATGTGGTTTAACTTTTCTTTTCTTCTGAGTGTCAGCTCTGTGATCGTGCTTCAAGATTGTCCAGTGTCTACTCCTAGAGGCTACACCTAGCTCTCAGGGAAGCTCTCCTCACACCATAGAACTGGGAGCAGAAAAGCTCTCCCCTCAAACTAATGTGCTGTATTGAAAGAGATAAGCAGAGCTGAACCAGAAATTACAGAATCCCATAGTTTGTGTTTAGAATAAACAAATAAAGAAGGTGGTCATTTTTGAAACAAATTTTTACTGAACATCAGTCTATATTCAGGAACATTTCAGGGACATAGGTACCCAAATTAGTTTCAGGCCTTTACATATATTTTCATTTTGTTCTCACAAAAACCCTATGAAGTAGATACTACTATCAATATTCCCTTGAAGATGACCATATCTATCTAATGTGTGAAGCATTTTTAACAAGTAAAATATAGCACATACTAGTCATATGTACTAGTACAAATACATGCATGCTACAAACTAGTAGAATTAGTAGTTGGAATACAAAATTACCCTGTAATGAGGTGTCATTTATTTTTTGAGTGGTTTTGCTATTTTTTTGTTTTAAATTTGGTCCTTCACTTTCAGGTACAAGTGCCTGTGGACACAATATTTCCATGCTCTTGCCATTTACAAGAGCAAAACAACAACTATCATTTATTGAGGGCTTATATTTGCCTCTATAAACATTGTCTGTTTTAAACCTTGCAGTAACTTTGAGATAGGTATCATTGTCCCCCTTTTACAGATGAGAAAAATAAGATTTGAGCAATGTTAACTAAGGCCCAGAGAGGATATATCACAGCTAATACATGAGAGGGACGTGATTTAAACCTCTGTCTCCCTAACTCCAAAGCACCATGTTCTCCCGTGAGGTCACTGTGTTGGGCTCTTGGCACTTAGGCTACTACATTTGTGTTAGAGTACATACAGCATGTGAACATACTTTCTTACAGAATTCAAAACCCAAATGTTTATCCAGCATTTGGAAGATCCAGACACACTTGCAGGTACCCCATAAAAGATACAAATCTTGAAAGAGAAATTAGAAGGACAGATCAGGATCCTCCCTTAATCACAGGCAACAATTATGGAGAACTTTCTAATTCCTTTTATGTGTGATCCCACTCTATAGATAAGGAAACCGAGACATGTGTCCATTGCCCAGCGAATAGATATTTGGGACTGAAACAGATCAATAGAGACTCGATGATACACAAGTACCAGGCAAATTTGGAGAGCTGTGTAAGAAGACTTATGTTTTGGAATTAGTTGCTCTCTGACTTGCAATTCCATTGAACTGTGCCATATTCATATGTCCAATTTTTAAATTTAGACTATTAGCCCTTGGTGAGATGGTGCCCCATCTTCTATGCCTCATGCTCTTCTCCTGGCTGGCTCAGGGCTGGCACAAACTTTACCCTCAAAATCTTTCCTGACTGTGTGTGTCAGAAGCATGTGAACGGCTCTAGTTTTAGGTCTAAAGGCACAAAGCACGTGTGTGTTGAGTATGAAAATCTTGCTCATTTTTGAACCCAGGACTCCTCTTTTCTTCCTTCTTGGGAGTATGAAAGTATAATTAAAACAAAAACAAAATCCAAAACCAGAATTGTTTCTCAAGACAAGTCTAGTAGGTAATTTCAGCCACAGGCGAATCTCTTCTGCTTCTCCATGGACTGGGGCATTGCCAGCCCTGCTGTAGCTGGTTGAAGGGGACCAAACCTCTCAGGAAGACGGACTTGGTTCCGTTTGACCAGCCAGAGCAGGGGGCGTCTCCCTTCAGAGGTGAGTGCAGCATCCAGGGTGCGGATACCTTGGTATGCCCCAAGCATCACTTGTCCAAGCCTGCAACACAGAGAGAGTCAGCATTAGCGTGTGTCAAACAGAAGATTGCCTAGCCCAGAATGTCCTCTCACATGATTTGTGAAAATCATATGTAATTTGTATTTTGCATTTCATGACTTCAATTTATTTCCTTTCTTTAATCTTAATTTTTTTTTTCAAATAGCAATATTATGGGCCGGGTGTGGTTGTTCATGCCTGTTATTCCAGCCCTTTGGGTGGCCAAGGCGAGGATGACTTGAGTCCAAGAGTTCGCGATCAATCTGGGCAACTTAGAGAGAACTTGTCTCTATATTTTTAAAAAAAGAAACATCATGAAGAACAAAAATAATATAGAATTATAGAATATGGAAATATAGAATGCAAAAAATATAGAATATGAAAAATATAATATATGAAAATGAATTATATGATGTGGAAATAGCCCATAGTTCTCTCTCCTCTCATCTTCTAAAATAAATTTAACATTTTGGTATATATTTTTAAAATACCTTATATTTTAATTTTTTAACCTTCTTTCATTGAAATTTGATATATTTATAAAAGAATATATGTAATGCATATGTAATGACACAGAGTGATAAAACCAATACCATGAACAACCAACTACCTTTAAATAAGTACTTTTTTTCACTGTTCTGCACTGTTGGGGCTTCCTGAATGCTTTTTCCAATTCATTTCTTTATGTTTACTCCCAGAGGTAACTATAACACCAAGTTCCCTTTTTTCTTATGATCTAAATGTTTTTCCTTATACTTTTTGCCATCTGTGCATCTATTCTTAAGCAATATATATGTATATTTTAATATACAATGGCATCATATCATAGGTATTCTTCTATGACTTGATATTTTCATTTAAAATGATATTTGTTAGATTCATCCATATTGATGTGGTAGCTGTAGTTTAGTAATTTTCATTGTTTCATGACTTCTACGATGCGAATATATTACAATTTACTTATTTATTCTCTCAGCCATAGACACTGAGGTTGTTTGGTTTGGCAAAACTGCTTCTCAAGGGAGGCTGGGAAATCTTTGATTCTTACAGATTTTTAAAGGAGAAGCCTGGATCCCATGATGTAGGAACTTGTAGGTTGACCTTGCAAAAGAAAGGCAACGTTTACCTGCCCAATACAACTGGAGGAGGGGCCCAGAAATTTGTGCTGTAACTTTCCTTTTAGATGATTTGGATGCAGCTAAACCTTGAGAACCACATAGTGGGAGTAACCATTATTTCTCCCTGTTTCTAGGCAGGTGTGATCTGGGGGAGGGAAGTGACTAAGGAGACATTCCCCAGAAAGGTGACCTGGCTGTCTGTATAACGTATTGGGCACGTAAAGGGCAGGAAAGGTGGGCAGAGAGGATAGTTTGAGTAAAATGTCCTTCTCCTTAGGGTTAGATATTGCCTGCCCTTTTACTTCTTCAACCTGTTGAAAGGAAGGATAATTAAGTGGGAAGCATGTGGCCTTGGAGTCACACTTATCTGGGTTCAAATCCTACTGATGCTTTCCTGGATCTTCCTCTCTTAAGAAATTACATAACATCTTTAAATCATAATTTCTACACCTGTACGGTGGGAGAGCATACCTACCTTGCCTGCCTGTTGCAAGGCTTAATGACAATGAAGGCAAGGTAAACTGAGTCCCTCGTAGGCACAATAGACACTGTTGAGGGCAGGGGTGGGGAAGTCCTAGAGACAATTCTTACTACTTTTGAGGCCAAGAGTTTCCCTCACAACTCTAACCTGTCTTGTATGTTTCCCTTCCTTTGTTGCAAGTATTTTTCTTTTATCTCTGAAGTGGTTGAAACTGCTGATCAAGAAACGCACAACTGGTTTAACCAGCCTAGTGGACTTCTGTCAGATATACCCCAGCTTGGGAGCTCTGCCTGGAATAAATAAAAAATCTCAGATGTCAAAGCACACAATGAGGCACTGTAGAAATGGCAACTAAGTAAAAGCATACTGTGATGGTGAGCAAATAGGGCACCACAAGATATGACTTGGTTCTAGAATGTTCTGTGCAGGGTGACATTGAAGCTTTTCTCCTTGGTGTGCATCTTTCTGGTCCTGCAGTCAGGTATCTTAAACTTCTCCCTCCTCCTCCTCCCAATGACATAGCTGTCCTGGGGCCGCTGCCTACCAGCTCTTCCTCTGTGTAGCCTCTTGCTACCTTCCTCCTAACCCACTGTCCCTTCTCCAGCTCCTCCTGGGAAGTGGGGGAGCAGGCAGCTGTGGGGACAGAGGGCAGCCCGGCAGTTTGAAGTCAGAACTGAAAAAGCACATGCGTCTAGCTCATCATTCCGAATGACAAGCCTCTTTCAGTGCAATTTCTTTAGTTTGGACAGTTTCTTCCTCCGTCTCTCTCCCTCTCTCCTCTTCTTTACCCATGAATTGTCCCACCCCCAGTAGCATGGCCATCCAAACTACACCCCTCCCCCCCGTTTCTGAGCAGATGACTTGAAATCAACCTTCAGGGAAGGAAACAGATGACTATCTTTAGAACAGGGATGATTTAGAGAAGGGAAAGGAACACAACCTAGGGGTGTCTGCCTATTTTATAGACATGAAATCAAGGCTCATAGAATAAAGGACAGTAATTTTCTTTGGAAAATATAATGTGTCATAATATGCTGACGTCAGAGACTTTATTCAAAAGCACCACTGTCGAAAGCAGGGTTTCTGAACCTTAGCATATTGGCAGTTTGGGTTGGGAATTTCTTTGATGTAAGGAGTTCTATCCAGGGAATTGTATTATGTTTAGCAGCCTCCCTGGTACCCGTTGCATGCCAGAAACCCCCAAGTTGTGGCAATCAAGAATGTCTCTAGACATTGCCAAGTGCCCCCTGGGGGGCAGCATCACCTCTGACTGAAGAACCACTGACCTAAAGCTAAAAGTTTCTGTGTCCAGGCCTGTACTTGCCCCTTTTCTAGTAATTCACCATGTTCTTCTAAGTTCCCTCCACTCTCAAAAGAGTATAGGTTGGTGTGCCCTTAGAGGCCATTAGACAAATGCCTAGTTTCTGGAAGAGGCGGGTGGGTGGTGTCACTGGTGTTGCTGCAGCTCACTTGGGACAGAGGGGACCCTAGGCCAGTCAGTGTGCTCTGGATGCTGTTATCTCCGAGGGGAGGGCACCCCTCACCTCCAGCAGCTCTGTGTTCCTCTGCCATCTGCCGTGAAAACATGGTACGCTCCCCTTCTTCCTTGTCCTCCTCTCCTGTGTCCTGGTCCTGCTGCTGCTCAGCTCTTCTTCACAGCCCCATCCTGTGCATCTCAGCACACATCCACCCAATCCCGCAGTGTTTCCTTTTGTGGTCTTGCTTAAGAACTCATGGCGTAAATTTAGTGTGGCCCCAGTCCTCCTTTCTCACACACTCACCCTAAAAACAAGGGGCAGAACGGTGGGATGCAGAAAGCCAACCAGGAGCTGGAGTTTATGTGACAGGAATAGACCTCATCGTCTTCCCCACATGTTCTGAAACTCTGTGGGAGGCAATGACACAAGCCTTGGGAGGGAACTAGCCATTAGGTGAGTGAGTTTGAGATATTTCAGCATCTCAAACCTTCTCAAACAGCCTCGCCTAGAAGCGCCACTTTGCAACAGGGTTGTGGTGGAAAGTGGGAAGGACAGCAGAGCAGGGGACCCTGCAACCCAAGGTGAGTCACTGACTAAGACTGTGGTTTCTCAAGTCTCCTTCATTGTACCTGCCTCTGTCTACAATGAAAGTCCTTAGCAATACACACGCTGCCACAGATATGTGGTGCAGGTGGCTGTAAAGGAATTGCCCCTCAGTTTGGTTGGTGGAGACAACTCATTCCAGGAGCAACATGTCCAGAGAAAGGAACCAGGAGGGCGAGGGCTGATTCTGTGAAAAACTTTGGGGGAGGAGCCTCTCCTACTGAACTGGTGTGAGGATGGAGGTCTGGGAGGCTGCAGGAGGACTCTGGGACTGCAGTCAGTGTTCCTAGGTGAGTGAGGACAGTTTGAGAGGGGAAGATGGGAGTTCAAGGGAGGAGCCCAGATGGAATTTGAAGGTTCTTCTTTTCTTTTTGGGGAAGACATTTGGAGCACAAACTCTGGTGAGGACGGAGGTCACCAAGCCTGTGTTCCGGGAGGGACCCTAGTGCCAGTGAAGAGGCACTTGCCGAAACCACACACTTCCTTACATTCCATAGCAAGATAATCCATATGGGGATATAAAGAAGCATGTGACCTCAGGAAGCAGCATCGCCCAGAGGAACCCAGCCCCTCAGGGTGGGCCACTGGCACCTGTCAGCCCACTGAGCCCAGAGGGCAGGACCCCTGGGACCTTAGACATCCTCGATTTCCCCAAACTACTCTGGAATAAATCCACCATGAGGAATCGTGGTGCTTTTTGGGACCAGATCTCTTCCCCGACTGTTCAGAGATAAATGGCGGCACCAAGTCTCCCTGGCTTCTTTTGGTGCAGCTATGATTGGTCATGTCCTTTGCTATGACCAAGAATTAATTTGCTGCTTTGTGCATTTCGTTACCATCCTTTTTTTAATGTTTAGAATCCAGTGAAGAGAAAATAAAAAAGGACAGAAACTGACAGAGAAATTTTCTGCATGGGCGCAGAGAGCCACTCACGCTCACAGTGGCCTTTCTGTCCTTCCCCCGTGTGACTGTCTCCAGTGCTTATTGATGGGTGGGAGCTGCCGTGCAACATTCCAGGCACAATGTTTCATTGTGGGAAGACTTCTTTTGTTTGGTTTCTGCTTCCCCTGTTCGTCACCTGCCCCACAATCTGTGAAGCCTGAGCTGCGGAGGGGTGAGGGACACGGCAGCTGTCGAGCTGCCTGGGGGTTGAATGGCCACCCCGGCTGGAGGGAGATGGGGTTTTGAGCTTCATGGCATCAGATTCTCTGCCAGAAAATGGGGAAAATTATGCCAAGAGAAGGATTGGATCCCTCAAAATGTTTGACTGATCGGGGAGGTTAATGAAATCTAATAAACAGTAATAAAAATAAGTAACTTTTTATAAACATGCTTTCTATGACAGAATCATTTTCAGTGCTTTGCCTGTGTGAGTGCCTTTATGCAATATAGTTTTATTTTTTACTTTTTTGAGAAAGGGTCTCACACTAACCCTAATTTCTGAATTTCTAATAGATCTAACCCTAACCCCTGACTCTGTCACCCAGGCTGGAGTGCAGTGGCAACATCATAGCTCACTGTAACTAATTTACAACTCCTGGGATCAAGCGATCCTCCTGCCTCAGTCTCCCGATCTGGGACTACAGTGGGCGATCTGTACTGCCACATCTGACTAATGGTGATGTGGCCTCAAGTGATCCTCCTGCCTCAGCCAAAGTGCTGGGATTCCAGGTGTGAGCCATTGTGACCAGCCAGAAATGCAGCTATTTTATTTGGTTTTACAGATGGGAAGATGAAGACCATATAAATGAATTAATATATGTCAATGGTAATTCTTTTTAAAAAGATAATCAGATTGGAGGCAAAGTCTTGGGCCAGCCCATGAAGAGAGGCTTGGAAAGTAAGAGATGTAGAGAAGGAAATAAGGAAGGGAAGAAAACACTGTGGCCTTTGTACTCGGTGTACATTTATACCTCTGCACCTTTGCACTTAGGCTGCTAGTGTGGTGGTGACTTAGAAATCATGCCTTTTCTTAGGAAAATATCCTTGGCATCCTAGTCGAAATCTTTCTGGCTGGCTTTGAGTGTCATCCAATAGCTCATTTAATCCTATGGAAACTTCTGTTCCCAAAACATAGTTCTTTCCCATGTTCAAATACAAGCTTCATATAAGTAAAAATATAGGGCTGCTCTTCCTCTTCTAAGTTTGGGGGTGGTTGTTAATAAAAAAACAGTACCAGGGACTGATGGGCAGGGAAGGATTGAAGGAGATGTGGCTGTGTCTTTGAGAAAATTAAAATGTCCCATCTCTTCCAGAGAACCAGAGGACTAAAGAGCGGAGTAAATGATCACTTTAACTAGTTCAATAAGTCAGATCAGGAACCTCCAAAGTGTTTGGCATGTGAGTTGTCAGGAGTGAGGGTTTGCAGAGGTGAGAAAGACCATAGAGTTTTATGGTCCAAAGAACTGGAAAGAGTCAGCTTTAAGAGACTTGCTATTCATGGGTCAGGCTGAGGCCCATCATTCATATGAGAATACAAAAGAAAAAGATTTCCAGGGAAAAGATTTGAAATAGCCAAGAGGGTGCAAAGCATCCTTTGAAGATGCCCCCAACGTTTGGGTGTGAATGGTTTTGCCTTTGCCAAGCCCAATCTCATACAGTGAAAAGGTTCCTTAAAAGTTCAGTACAAAATCTTCAGGAAAATAAATAAATGTTAATAACCAATTACTTGACTATTCATGAGTCCAGGAAGCTAAATTCTTATCAATTTAGAACACACACAGTTTTCAAAAGACAAGAGAAAGTCTGAAAAGGGAATATCTGTAATGAAAGTCTAGTCTAAATCTTCCTTCTATGTTTCCTGGGACATCTAACTTAAAGATGCAAGGAAGGAGATTTATGGCACAGATTAGAAAATGGAGTGAAAGGTAGGCTGGAAAAACACAATAAAACAAACGACAGCAAGACTTCAGACAAGGCAAAAGTGGTAGGAAAAAAAAATCTAGGATGGAGAGCATAAGGATGTTTCTCTGTGTTTTGTACAGAACAAAGGGTGTTGCTATGGCAATTGGATATAGGTTTTCCCAGATTATTTATTTGTTTTCCTATCTACGCAAATCTTTTGACTTCAGTAGATGATGTTAATGGGAAGGATTGAGAGATGTAGTGTGTTACCTGGCCACATTCATGCTGTATGATATTGGCCAAATCAACCAACTTTCTGTCCTCAACCCAATAATAAACCACATGTCACCTATCTGTAAATAGCAGTTGTGTAACCCCATCTGCCCACCAAAGGGTGGGTTGAAGATTAATGAGGTAACACGTGTGAGGATCTTGAGTTTCTTAGGAGAACAGGCCAATAGCTATATAAAATGTCCCTCAACATGTTATTGGAAACAAAATTTATTTCCTGCCACCAACCCTGCCCTGCAATTGGAAAATTGTTCAAAAACCTTAAATCACGATGCCATTTTTTCCCCTTGTTTTTGAGAAGCAAGTACTGTTTAAAAGCATTCAGAACTTACGTAATAGTATAAGTAGTGTCAGAAAGCTTAAACAGCAATCATGGTTCTTGGTTCTTTTTCTGTTTCTTTCACTGAGCAGGGCAGTATTTGACCCAAATGACTTGACACAACATTAGAGAGACATGAAGATGATGATTTCCAATTCACAGTCTGCACAAAGCCTCTTGGATTTGAGTAAAATCAAGGGCAGATTGAGACTGGGAGACATCTGAGCTATAGATTAACACAATGTTGTAATTTTCGAGGTTATTGACTGCAGGAGGGAACAGCATGACTTGGGCATCTGTGACTTGAGCAAGCTACTTAAACTCTTTGAGCCTTAGTTTCCTCATCTGCAAAGTGAGAGTAACAGTGCTTACTTAACAGGAGGTTTCACTGAGACACATTTATGTAAAGTGCTATGAGCATAGCATGGGAAGTCCAATAAATGGCTTCTATTACCATTATTATTACCTGTCAATAATGTTATATATAATAAATATTATATGTTTATTAATATTTATATGTTGTTACATTGACAACTAATATATAATTAGTATAACATTAATGAATATTAATATAACAACTGAATCTACCTACTCCATGGAAGTCCTTATATTTGATTTACTTGAAAGAATTTTATTAACATGACAACTGTTTTTATGAAAGGGGTGAGTCAAAGATACTCTGGAAAGCTTAATTTTTTTTTTTTTTAATGAAGGATTTATTGAGAGGGCGGAAAAGCTCCCACAGGAGGAGGGGACCTGAAGGGGTTGCCCGGAAAGCTGAAATATTATCAAAATATTCCCCTCACAATTTTGGTCTGCTTTTTAAAATTTTAAAAATATTTTTATATATTTTAGGCTGGGTATGGTGGCTCATGCCTGTAGTCCCAGCACGTTGGGAGGCTGAGGCAGGAGAATTGCTTGAGCCCAGGATTTCAAGACCAGCTTAGGCAACATAGTGAGACCTCGTCTCTACAAAACATAAAATATTAGCCAGGTGTAGTATGCCTGTAGTCCCAGCTACCCAGGAGGCTGAGGCAGAAGGATTACTTGAGCCCAGGAGGTCGAGGCTGCAGTGAGCCATGATCATGCCACTGCACTTCAGCCTGGGTGACAGAGTGAGATCTTGACTCAAAAACAAAAACAAAAAAATATATATTGTAGAAGGATTGTTAAGGAAAGGTATTCATCAGTATCATTTTTGACAAGAATCATTACAGATTCTGAATTTCCAGGACCCTAGTCTTATTTCCAGGCCCTTTATGAAAGCATGTGTATGATGAGATGCTCAGTCTGTCTCCTTCTTGACCACAAGGCATTCTGATGACAAATCTGACCTTAGTTTATCTGATCTTAGTTTGTCTGCCCCTTACTGGATGAGGCTAGAAAATTTAGGACACCCTGTAAGGCAAGTGCCTGTAGCTGTCTCTCTGAATTTCTAATACGGGCATCTTAGCTCTTCCTATTCCTTCTTTACTCCCAGTCAGGTTTGGAAGTTTTAAACAACTGAATGGGTTAAAATGTGTTTAGAACTGCATGCTCTTTCAGGGATTAGAAACCCACTAGTGTCTTCGGGAGTGGCCTGACCAGATGCACTCACTTCGAAGTCTGAGGATTCGTGACCTTGTGCACTGGTATCCACTCCTGGTGTTCTTGGTGGCTGTCCATGGAACAGAAGCTATTCTGGAGCTCACCAAGCAAAAGCCAAATGATTTGGGGCATACCGTCATCTGGCTGAGGGGTAGGAAATCAAGTAGAGGCCCCTTCTTTTAAGGCAAGCATGGGGTAGTGTGTCGGGATAGGACCTTATTTTTCCTGGGGCTCAGCCAGAACGTCTTGCTATTTTTAGAGGACTGGCCTGTTCTGAATCTTGACTCAATCATGGGCACGAGTCCCATTTTAACTTCCTAGGGGCAACCAAGAGCAATGCCAGCTCTAAGAGCCCACCTTCTTTCCCTGCAGGCATCCTGCCACCTTTCTCAGAAGAGGTGCAAATTAGCGGCATTTCAGCATCACTGTCGCCGGTGCCCTGTTTCTCATCTAGGAGAATTGGAGCTGGAACTTCAGGGGCCGATGGGGCCAGGGGAGGAGAGGGAGCCAATATTACACTAAGCTATTTATTCAGAGTATTCATGCTTACAGCAATCCTGCGAAGTACATTTTATTACACAGGATAAAACTGTCTGAAGCTGGCTAAGTAATTTGGAGACGGAGAGTGGTTAAGAAACTTGCCAAAATCAATCAGCTAGTGAATAGCCGACTTACAACTTGGTGATACTCTGTAACCCAAAGCACACATTCATGTGGTAATTCTCAACCTTGCCTGGTCCTTGGTGCCACTGTGGCCCTTATTAAAAATTCCGTTCCTTACACTTCACTCCAGAGCTATGGATTCAGAATCTCCAAAGGAATGGCTGGGTGTTCACTTTTTTTTAAACAAGCCTTTCCAGGTGAATTTCATGCTCAGCAAATTTGGGAAAGAACAACTCTAGGGCAGTTGCTTTCAAATTTGTGTCAGCACTAGAGTCCCAAGATTCTATGCAACTTCTTTTGACTTTATCTTAAAGATGCTAAAATAAGTAACCTGGGTCAGGACTCTCTTCCCATTTTATTCTGTTGCAAGTGATTGGAGAACTTTGAAAAACATTGATGTAATAATAAAAAAGAATCACAGATATGGGTTCTATAGTAATAAAATCATTAATCCTGGAAAAGTCACTTCACACTGTCTCAGGAAAATTACTTAGTATGGATTAAAGCAAGAATTTCTGCAAACGTGGTAATAAAAGGTTAGATCCGGAAACAGGGTGATTCCTCTATATAATATGAGTAGTTAACATATTAGTAACAAAAAGGATACAACGGACCGCTAATGCCTTATCTTTGCAATGTTCCCTATGCCAAGTTTCCACCGGAAAGTTCTTTTCCCTTTGCTCATCTTCACTGGTTAAAATTACTCTTTCTTGAAGGCTCAGTTCAAAAGCTACTTTCTTCTCAGTTTTCTTTCAATTGTTTCTTCCCCTTCTTACTTTCTGTTGTTTGTAATTGGGTGTAAATTACATCTTACCTCACAGTCTAATTCCTGGTATACCTGTAATGCACAGGCATCTCCCCTGCAGAGGGCCGGTGTCCTGACTGCTTCAATGTTGATTTTTCAACTACCTGATAAAGGCCTTGTGTACAGTAAGGATCAAGCAGATAAATTCACAACTACCACCCTTATAGAGAACCTTCTGTGTACAGGCCATGTTCTAAGCACTGTAACAAGAATACTAGAAATATTCCTAATTCACAACTGAAAGAAACAAGGAATGGAGAAGCTGTTTGTTGAAGGGTCTCTCGGAAGCACTAGACCTATAGGTGATCAGTATGTCAGAAGATCTGAAAACTGTAAGTTCAGGTAATGGCTCTTTAAAAATTTTAACCAGCTAATGAATTTAGTGCCTCAGAATCCCCTGGATGGCTTGCTGGAACACAGATCGCTGGGCCCCATCCCCAGAGAGTCTGATTCAGGAGGTCTGGGTTAGGAATTGAGAACCACTGCCCGAGGTCAATGTTACTCACATGCCACATTCTGAGGGCAAGGAACTGGCCCTGACATTCTGAGCTTCCTAAAAATGAGGAGGTAAGGAAGAGCAGTAAACACCACACAGAAGTTAAGAAGGTATGAGCACTTGACAAAGGTGTGATTGTAGGTACCTTCACTGATGAGGGTGTAGATAGAAGGTCAACACTCCACAGAGAGGGAAACCCTGTTTGGGAACTCACTAAGTGTTTTTGGCCTGAGCAATTGGTAGCTACTGGGAATGATCTCATTGGCTTCCAATTTTTACCAATAAATCTTCAATGGGTTTGATGAAGAACGGATATAAAATGAAGTGAGTGTTTTTCTTGAGAAGATAGCAGAGGGCCCACTGACTCCTTGACCTCATATCATATATTCATATATAAAGATAATGTAACATAACAATTCAGAATAATATGACAGCTCTTTAGCTCCAAAAGCTCTTACTTTTTTAAAAAAATGCACCTATTAAACTGAGTAAGGATTAAGAATTTCTTAAGGTCAAGGGATCAAGTCAGGAGCATTGGGTTCTTATCCTAGTTTTCCAAAGAAATACATTGCTCAGAGACTTAGTTTCTCAGTTTTTCAGCAAGGTGGAACGGCTTACATTATTTTACTGGGGACATCTCTGCGGTCATTTGAAACTCACCCCCATTCAGTGATTGAATATTTGAGATAAATTAAACATTAAAAATAAATTCCTTTGGGTTGCTTAAAATACAATGTCAATATGCATTCAAAATATTTTGCCAAGACACTCAAAGGGCAATCTGTAAATTCAAGGTCACATGCTGTCCAGCTCTCATTCATCTCTCCTAACACCACCAGTGGCTCTTTAGGTAACTGACCAGACCCTTGGGTAATTACTGTGAATTCTCTCCCCTCTGGAACTGCCCTTCCTCATCCCTCTGTCTTCCAGGCCCACCCTCCTCCCCCTCTGTCTTGGATATAAGCCCTAGCACACAGAAGCCAGTCCACCGCCAGTACCAGCCAACAAGTCATTCTCAAGCACCGCCACTGTGGATGGGGGCCATTTCTCTCATTCATTTCCTGGCGCCTGGCTCTGACGGATGGACCTGCACTCTCGCTGTTCTCCCCCGCCTGTTTGAGACACAGAACTTGGAGCTTCACCTGTTTCTATAGACACTGCCGTGCTGGCTTCAGATGACAGAAGCAGATCGCCTGCAGGGCTTTCCAAAAATTCACAAAGAAAGAAAGACAGATGGGCAAGGCAGGAATGGCCAGAGGACGATTAGAGGAGAAAGTGCCACGCGGGGAAAGCTTAGTACATACCTGGGGGAAAGTTGCAGGATCCTCCTCTCCGGTCTTTCTTCCCTGGCTGGCATCGGCCCCATTGAGGTGGTTAGGACACGAGTAGTTATTTACTTATTTACGTATTTTCCAGAGCTGGCAGTGTTGACTTGCATTTCTATGCCTTCCTGTCAGAATTCTCTCAAGGAAACAGCAGCTGGTGAGCTCAGGAATGTCAGTCAGAATCCTGGCCTAGTTTGGGGCCTTGAAGATTCTTACAGAAAGTTAAAAAGGTTTCTGGGCCAGTGTCTCCTTTGGGTTTTCCCTCTCCTGCTTCTCACCTTTTCCATCTTCTATTTTTTTTTTTATTTTCATTTTACCCCAGTAGCTAGCTACTTAAATTGCCTGCTTCTGTCTTTCTGATGGTCCCCTCTTGGGTACGGCTGTGGCTCTTTTTCTGGCTCAGCCTAACAGTCTGGTGATTTTCTAAGCATTCGGATCAGTGCTTGTGCACTTGTTTCTTATTTCATCTTCTTGCTTATTCCCTTTCCCCTTTTCCTCTCTTTCCTTGAACTCTTACCTTTTTAATCGCTATCCTTCTAGTCACACCCAGAGAAATCCTCTGGTCTTTTCTTCACATGCCTTCCCTGTCCTCATCAAATAGGCTGTCATTTCCCCCATTTATGTCCTGTCCGCCTGTTTCTCACCTCTGACTTGTGTCCTGTCTAGATGTGATCCAACTTCAGGTCTCCTCTCTTCTCCTCTCCTCTCCTTTTCCCCTCCTCTCTCCTCTCCTCTCCTCCTGTTCCTCAGGCAGTCTCACTCTCTGCCTCTCTTCTTGCTTCTGCTCTCTGAAGGTGATCCTCCCCCTTTTTGTACTCTCTAGCCCTCTGCCCACCCCCTGCACACTCTCCCACCTGTTTGTGTCTTTTAAGGCCCTAGGTCCTGTCCATGCCTTCTGTCCACCTCAATCACCCCAGTGACGGGCCTCTGAAAGCTGTTAAATCACACCTCTTCAGCTGTCCCTGTTGCAAGGAGAAATGCCCTTTGCTAAATCCTTTTTCAGGCAGGCAAATCTATATTAATGCTTCTGTTTATGGAATAAACTGAAATGATGCATGTATTATTTTAAAAGTAAGAGCAGTACTTCCTTCAAATGAATGAATCCCTCTCTCTTGATACTGGGGTTTTTTGTTTTTTTTTTTTGAGTTGGAGTCTCACTATGTTGCCCAGACTAGAGTGCAGTGGCACACTCCTGGCCACCACAGCGTCGACCTGTGGGGCTCCGGCGATCCTTCCGCCTCAGCCTTCCAAGTAGCTGGAACTACAGGCGTGCACTACCACGCCCGGCTAATTTTTTTGATTTATTGTAGAGATGAGGTCTCGCCAAGTTGCCCAGGGTGGTCTTGAACCCGCAGGCTCAGGCAATTCACTCACCTTGGTCTCCCAAAGCGCGGGATTACAGGCTGAGCCACCGAGCCCGGCTGATTTATTTTGTTAAATGACAGAAAGTAATGGAAAGGAAATCAGGTGCTGCTCCAAGGGGACCTACATTACTTCTCAGAGCTCAGCCCACCACTCAGAAGAGTACTCAGTAACACACGTGGTACCAGACACCAAAACAGAAAGATGAGCAACGGAGGGCTCATGATAACTGATAATCAGATAACTTCACAGGCTAACTGGCTAGAAAGACATGTAAACAAGTAATTATAACACAGTGAAAGTCTTACCACGACAGAAATGGGCAATGGGGACACTGAAGGGAAAGCTGTTATGTGCAGCCTGAGGGGTGTGGCTAGCAAATACTTCACAGAGAACACTGCCCCTGAGCTGGACTCTAAAAGAGATGACACTTAGGCTGAATAATCCTAGCACTTTGGAAGGCCAAGGTGAGAGGATTGCCTAAACCCACAGGTTCAAGACCAGCATGGGCAACTTGGCGAGACCTCATCTCTACAAGAAATCAAAAAATTAATCAGGCATGGTGCTGCATGCCTGTAGTTCCAGTTACTTGGAAGGCTGAGGCAGAAGGATCACCTGACCCCAGCAGGTCAAAGCTGTGGTGGCTGTGAGAGTGCAACTGCACTCCAGCCTGGGCACAAAGTGAGACTCCGACTCAAAAAAAAAAAAAGATAAAACTTGACAGGTGGAGAGAGAAGAGAATGATATAAGAGGCAGAGATAATTTTATGAACAACAGTGTAGAAGCATCAAGGTTGATCACATGTTTGGAAAATACTCGGCAGTGGGAGAAAGTGTTCCATGGGTGTTTCTTTTCTGCATGTTTTGGGAGCTAATGGCGTTTAGATAGGTTTCATGAAGGTGAAGAAAAGCTAACGTGACATTGTGCATGTAGTTGCTTGGGCCAATTCAATGTTTGTGTTTCTTTTACATCTGAATGTGCAGCAGGAGTTGGTGTGCCATATGCTTGTACGTTTTCATCCCAAGAGTGTCAGGGGAGAATCTTGTGATTGCAAAGGGTAACATGTAGAGAAGTTCTGGCGTCTTTGGAGCCCCACAAATCTCCTGATTACTTTGAGCTGAAGTATCTGTGGCCAATGATTTAGCCAACAGGAGCCTCTGGCAAATGGTGGCAACCTCCACCATACATCACATTCCTGAAATGACTAGCAGGTATATCCTGATGAAAGTATCATGTCATACTTAATTCTATATTCTTACCAAAATGGAACACCTGACCCAAGAAGGCCTAGTAACTGTCTAACCTGATATTCTCATTTTACAGTGAGTCAACTTGGGATCAATTACTAGCAAAATTTTTAAAAAAAAAATGTAATAATTCTTTCTTGTCAAATGGAACTGATATAGCCAAGAACAGAGCCAATCTGGTCATGGTATCTCAGCTTTATATGAAACAGTGGTAACTTTTCCTATGAGGGAGATTTCTTCTTCACTCGTCCACTGGAAGTAAGGCTTCCAACTCAGTGGGGCCCTCAATTCATAGAGATCACCCGAAATGTCTGGATCTGGTTTACTGACAGTTTGGCTAAACTGAATCTTTATATTGTCCACTGCACTGCTGCAGCTGTTCACTTCAGTACCAGCTACAGCACAACCAAAATAGATTTGGTTTTTCTGCTCAATGGGCAGAACTCAAACCTCTGGCCCATACTCCCCTTGATGAATCTTGGTATATTTTTACTAATTCCTGGGTTGTTGCCAATAGTCTAGTTATTTGATCTGCCCTTTGGAAAACCACAGATTAGCAGATTAAAGACACTCCTTCTCTTCATAATTGTGAACTACAGAAACAAATAGTGGCTTTTGATCAGACCGTCTGGGTGACTCACATAGATGCCTACAGTAAGTGCCAGTTCTCTGATGAGACCGACTGGAATCAAGCAGCTGATAGAGCACTGAACCACTCAGATGGCTGTGACTGCTGCCTGAATCTATTATCTTAGTGGACATGGAAGCGCATCTACAATTACAAGTCACACACAAAGGAAAGCACTTGCTGATACTCCTACTGCATGCCAGACTTGTGACTCCCGCCAAAAGTTGACAGTTTATCTCACAGTGAGAGAGGACCTATTGCAAGGGGCATTATTACCTCTCCCTCCTAGCAGATTAACTATACATTTGACCACCCTCTGGGGGCTATTGACAGCACTTCTCCCCTCTGATGCAGGTTACAGTGTTAATATCCTTATCAGGTCAGCTGATTCTGGCTGTACCATTACGGTCCTTCAAATTGTGTCATATATTTGACTTTTCAAACAACTTACATGATGACAATGTTTCACCTTTTATTGAAAAAGCCACTCCAAAATGGACTTATATTCCAGATAGTCAAGAGACTTTCCGTGCATCCTCAGGTATCTGCTATCACTGAGCATTAGAAACGCTTTCACAGAAATCAAGTCAAAGATATTCCTGATTTTACCTTTCTTACTTCCCCCTCATCCACAATGTTAGCAAGACAGTTTAGTCACTAAAAGCAATCATCTCCAAAAAGGGACCCTTTCCTCTCACCTGCTTCATGGGTAATAGCAGGTTAAAAAAGCTGGGGAGTTGTGTATATATATATATTGAAAAATTAGCATTCTGATCATTCCTGGACATGATGTAATTTCTTTCTCCTAACAGTAAGTCCAGACAGGCCAGATTGCTATCCTCTCCGGGAATCAGCCTGCTTGAAAGGGAGCCTGGGGGCTCAAACTTAATTGTGGTCAGTTCCTTGAATTCTCGTACTAGATTTGTATGACCCTAGATTATAAGGATAATTAATATTTGCATAAGCATACTGTTAGCCAGGTCTCCTATAGTAGCCTACTCAGGAAAAAGTGGGCAACATAACATGTCTCTTTGAGTTTTGTATAAATGCACTGGTCCCTTTTATACTTGATATATTTGATACTTCCAGATGAAAGATCTGGATGCAAATAGAAGATGATTGGGCAACAAATGGCACAAAAGCAATGTGAATGGGAAATGTTAACTTTGTGGCAGTTAAGGGAGAGCAACAGTTTTGGCCCTTGGGTGGGGAATGAATGAAACTCTTAGAGGAGAGGTAGGGACATTATGATCTGTTGTCAGAGCTACTCTGGAGGTTTCCTCTTACGCCAAAATATCTGGGTGCAAGTCTCCCAATCTGTAGCAAGAGCCTTATATTTAAATGACTGCCTGGGTCTGCCATGCCTTCCCGACTGCTATTACCATGATTTAAAAATCATTATCTCACCCCTACAGAGAACTCCATCAGAAAGAGTGTGGGAAGTCCCAGCTCCTGAAGCTCACACACAAATCACCTTTCAACAACCCCATTTACCTAGCCAAGACTTTATCACTTTATGGGACAGATGAATGTCACCAGGCAGGTGACAAAGTAAAATAGAACAAATTAGACTGACTTTCTCAGGCCCTCCCTCAAAATACAAAGACTAGTCTCAACCATATGAACTGAATTGGTAGAACTAATACAGACTAACTGACCTGGAGACTACAGCAAACTGTATCTTCCTACTGATGTAGGTCCCACTTGGGAGGCAAAATAATTGTAATAGCATTCTCTCCAGGACACTGTGATACCTTCAGGAGTGGGCTTCTTGTGTGAAAAACAGCCCTTAACTTACCTCCTTCCTAAATACAGTGATGTATTCCTTAGAAGAATTCGTAAAAAACATTCAAATGTTGAAGGATATACCACCAGTGGATCAAAAAACTCTCAGATGACTGTGGGAATCTCTCCAAAGCTAGACTACTCAGGGATGCTTCCAGGAGGGATAACTGTTTTACACCATGTGAACAGTTATCCGTAGGATGGAAGTCTTCTAATTGCAAAAGGTGGCATAGAACTTGTCTCTGAGTTTAGCTGAAGTGATCAGTGATACCACTAGAATTGCCGATGGAGTGGAAAACTTGCTAGGTGCAAAGACATTATAGGAACAAAGTGTAGATATTAAGGGAGCACAAGTCTTTGTCGGTCCCTAAAGTATCTGCCAGTCCTGGGAGTAAGGAATCTGGTGGTTTTTGTTCTGTACTGTCTTTTGAAGGATGGTTGCTTACAAGCAGCCTTGGAAGATAGTGATGGTATCTTCCTCCAGGCATACGTACTGACCAGTAAGATAAAAATAATACTTACTGTTCAGAGCAAAAACTGGCATGCCTACTGTCTGTTATAAAATACGAAATACCCTAAGTTTGGGTTTTCTCTTGTAATACAAACCATGGCATGCACAGGTGACATCTACCACCTAAATTGTTTACCAAGCCCTTCTTCCTAGTTTTCCTCCAGTCTTGTTATTTTCTGATTTCCCATTCAGACTTGACAATTGACTCTATCTTCGTGGTTCCTTACTCACCGTCTTTAAATGTCTCCTTCATGCTGTGCGTCCCTGAACATGCCCTGCTGAGTTTACTCCAGAACTCTTCTCTCTCACCACACTTTGGGAAGACGCTTCTGAATCTGACTTCTCTCACTTAGAATGAAATACAATCCCAGGACGTAAAAACAGTAACATTTAGACTGAGAAACTGGAAAGTGTTTTGATTCCTATTTTCTTTTTAGGCCTTTTGTTTTCCATTTGAATGGGGAGTATTAGAATGGAGATAGTAACAAATTCTGAGGCAAATTTTCTTGCAAAGGTAAGTGATGGCTGTGAAAAAGACTTACTTCACATTAAGCTCCTGATGTGGCTTCATATAGCCCACAATTTAGATTTAGGGTAGGCAGGATTGTTTAGAGCAAAGAGTTGTTTCTGAGAACTATGTCCCTAGTCACTTTGGGAATATAGTCTATGTTGTGATTAAAATTAAGCCTTGGGTTCAGGCAGTCCAGCGTTCCATTAATAGCTCTGTCATTTACAAGTTGTGTAGCCTTGGGCAAATTACTTAATCTCCTTAAGCCTCAATTTCCTAACCTATAAAGAAGAAATGATAAAGGTGCCCATGTTGGGAGTCACTAAATAAACTATGTAAAACATAATAGCTGGCAGTTGTACTTGCTCAATAAATGTTAGCTATTCCAATATGTCTTCTGTACAAGTAGAAAGCAAAGTCTGGATTTGAACTCATATTTTTGACTTAATGTTTGTATAAAAATGGCCAATATGAAGTGATCTTAACGAAAACATGATTTGTTTGTATGACTATTGTAAGCACAGAATGTCATAATAGATGTGAAAGCACATTAGAATTGCTATATAAATATGACATTATTATTAAACACAATAGTAAACGAATAGCAGATGTGGTTATTAATCTCAGACCAAAAGATTCTATTATTCAAAGCACTTTTAGAATACGTAGTTATGTAATATAAAATAAAAAAGATTATTTGGAAAGTATTCGGGAAATTAGGCATCTTTAAAAGCTTTCATTCTAATAACCATCCTTGAATAACAAATCATAAAAAGATTTCATAGCTGTCTCATGCTCAGAAAATGTTCTCATTCACAATGTAATTTTTAACAAGGTATGTTATTTACAGATACTGAGATTTTAATCTAATTTTGGAATATTAATGTTTAAAAGGAATATTACAAGGACCCTAAGAAATAACTATCAAGCAGATAGTAACAAAGTACCTGTAATAAAAGTCACATAAACTTCTTCAGTACAAATTGGCTTCATATTTTATATACTTTACAGGCAGTAAATGCTCTATTTTATCATGTAAATTCATTTCTGGATACTCCATATAAATCCGAATTCTGATACAATATATCATAACATTCTGTCCCATAAATACTTTTTGAGGCATGCTTTGTTGACTTTACCATCATATGTGTTTCTCAAACACATTCACAAGACTTACATTGTAAAAATAAATATTTATGGGCTCTTGTCAAAATTTAGTTATCGGTGGACAAAACATTTTAGAGGTGTTGGAATTTTTTCACATAATCTATATCCATATAAAATCATGAAATAATTGAATCAAACCTTCCACAAACAAATGTATTTTTTCCCCAGTCTCTTTGCCATTTGATTTCTTCTCAGTGGTTTGAAAACTTTTTCAGTAACTCCAGTGTGATGGTGACTATACCAGAAGAGTATATTGTTTATGTGTTGTAGGGACAAAAGTATTATGAAAGCAGATACTGGAACAAGTCATGATCACCAGTATATCATTTAAAAGTGATATTCTTTAAATATCTCTTCTCCATGTAGTTAGGGTAGAGGCTGGAAATTTCATGATGAAAAGAGGAAAGGGCCCATTGTCCCGGATAGTTAGATTAATATGGAGATTAGCACCTCCTCTTAGTCTTGGTTAAGTAGATTGGTCCCATAGATGCATAGTAAAATCAAAGCCCCAGAAAGAGCCAACCACACCAGCACCTATAAAAGGCCACCATATTTTATTACACTCTTCAACTACAACACAATATTTTTTCTGTCTCATAGAATATTCTTCCTGAAAAAAATAAAATATTTTGATGCCTTAATAATGATTTGACACTCTAAAGATTAGTACTCTAGTCTTGCTGACTGACTCCTCGCTCATTCTGTTCTTGATACTAAGAATTCAGTGATGATACATGATGTTTCCTATTCAAGGAGATAACATAGTGATTTCTTTTTGAAGATTAAATTCTATGAAATTTAGCAGTGATTTTTTTTTTTTTTCTTTTTGAGTTGGTATCTCACTCCATCGCCCAGGCTGGAGTGCAGTGACATGCTCACGGCCACCCCAGAGTTGACCTGCTGGGCTCCGGCGATCCTTCCCCTCAGCCTTTCAAGTAGCCGGAACTACAGGCACGCGCTACCACACCCGGTTAATTTTCGATTTATTGTAGAGACGAGGTCTCTCTCTCCAGTTGTCCGGGCTGTTCTTGAACGCGTGACCTCAAGCAATCCCCTCACCTGGGCCTCCCAAAGTGCTGAAATTGTAGGCTTAAGCCACCATGCTCGACCGAACGTTTTAACTTGACTTCAGTAGTTTCTTGAATGTTTTTCTCATTTCCAATTTTTTGAATTATGAGGTATTTTTTTCTCCTAATCCTCATCAATTTTATTCTTCACATAATTTCCATCATCTTTCTCTTTTAAAGTCAATAAATAAAAGTTACATAAATGCTGAATCATCAAAATTTCTCTTGCCTTCAAAGTCCCTCATTTCTAGGTAAAATTGTAGCATACACTTAGTCCATTTTTTTTTTCATTACAAAAAACACAGGACATCTTACCCACACTCACTGCCTCAACACATCCATGAAAACTGACAAAAGTTTTTCTTTATCACAGAAGATATGGAACGATCATTTTTGGTGCCTATAAACCTTGCTCTCTCTTTTTGGTGCTTATTATAATGATCAATTTCGATACAATTAAATAGCTAATCACCATTAGTGCCAACTATACTGAGTCTGAGTCTTTTATGTCAGACACACTAGGTGGAAGTAGTCTGGCCAAAAAACAAGACAGTCTACACCATCTTCCATGGAATATATACATGACAGAGAGAATTGACCATATATTGTCATCCCATAAAGACAATTTAAGAATCTTTAAGCCTTTTTCTACATTTTCAGATTTCTTGATGGTTTTCTTTTAATTTTTTGCTTTATCATTTCTATTCATTTTCAAGTATTTGGTGTCTCATTCATTTCATATATATTACCAACATTTCTATATATGTTTGTGATCTTGGAAGCCTCCTAAAAGGAATTATATTCTATCTAATATTTTTAAAATCAACATAATTTATTTATCAGGTTTGGTACATTCATATTGTTCCAACAGTTATTCTATGTCTTAGCTAGCTCGAACTGTCTTAATAAAGTACTACAAACTGTGTGGTGTAAACAACATAAATTTATTTCTTGAAGTTCTGGAGGCTGGAAATTCGAGATCAGGATGCCTGTATGGTTGGTTTCTGATAAAGGTTCCCTTCCTGGCTTACAGATGACTGTCTTCTCCCTGTGTCCTTGAATGGTGAAGAGAGAAAAACAGTGAACAACACATTTCTTTTTTTTATATATATATATTTATGTATAATATTTTTTTATTGTGATATTGAGGGGTACAGTTAAGGGTTAGGTACACAAATATGTCTCGTTCAGGCACCCTTGTTGATAAGGAGTGTCCCCCCATCCCCAGACAGGTATTTACTGCCATTAATCCCTTCCCTTATCCCTTCCCCCGCCCATAGTTTCCCACCACTCTCAGTCATTTTCTTGTGGTAATACGTTGGCTGATCAAGGTCTATTATATGAGTGAGAACATGTGGTACTCAGTTTTTTGTTTCTGTGAGAGGTCACTCAGTATTATAGACTCTAGTTCCATCCAGGTTGCTGCAAAATTCATGATTTTGTTCTTTTTTATGGCTGCGTAGTATTCCATTGTGTAT
>CAUYQG010197889.1:0-27351 GCA_963574415.1 Tarsius wallacei | reverse complement strand
ATCTCTTGAAGGTTTTGTTCTGTCTTTTTAAGCTTCTTTTCTATGTTTTTGACAGTTTGGGTTAGTTCTATATTTTGGTCCTCAAGCTCTGAGATTCTTTCTTCTGCTTGGCTAATTCTGCTTTCCATGCTTATCAGTTTGGTTATTTATTTCATTCACAGTATTCTTTACTGCTGCTAGCTCAGTTGTCAACTTCTTCCTATTTTCCTATTGTTTCTCCTCAATTCTTTTTAATCTTTCTATTAATGTCTTGATATCTTGGTTTGCAGTTTGAGACCAGTCATTCTGGGGGCTCTTCATTGTTTGCATTCTGAAGTGTGTTTTCTCAGTGTCTGACCTCCCAGGGGTCTGTGAGAAACCCATATTCTTTTTTTTTTTTTTTTTTGAGTTGGAGTCTCACTCTGTCACCCAGACTGGAGTGCAGTGGCTGCTCCTGGCCACCGCAGCCTCGACCTGCTGGGGTCCGGCGATCCTTCCGCCTCAGCCTTCCAAGTAGCTGGAACTACAGGCGCGCACTACCACGCCTGGCTGATTTTTTTTGATTTATTGTAGAGATGAGGTCTTGCTTGCCCAGGCAGATCTCGAACCCACGGGCTCAGGCAATTCACTCACCTCAGCCTCCCAAAAGTGCGGGATTACAGGCTGAGCCACCAAGCCCGGCTGAGACCCATATTCTTTTTTGGTTTTTCATTTGTGTAGATTTTTCTCTCCTCCTTTCCCTCCCCTTCTTTAATTCTGTTTTTCAGGGAAGGTGGGGCTGCTCTTACTTCTTTTTGTTCTATCTCCTGTTCTTCCTTATGAGGATCCTCTGGCTTTGTTCACTTCTGAGGCTGGACTGTGGGTTGGGGGCTGTACTTTTTGCAGTTTTGAGATTTAATTGAGGGGGAAACTGTGATTCAGAATCTATCTGCAGATTCCAGTATGCACCGACAGGTATATGGGCACCCTGGAACCCACTTCCCACTGCCTTACAATCTTTCCATGCAGTCAGGGTTTAGGTTTGCTCTCTGGAGGATTTGCTAATGTGCTGTGTCTCCTCACATCCCTGGGCTCTTTCCTTTGCTCCAGACATGTGACCAGGTCTGGCTTAGAGACGGCAAGGCCTAGAAAAACCAGGTTTCTGTAGTTCTCTAACATAGCGTTCCAGTACAATTTCTGCTGAGTGGGGTCCAGGCATTCCTACTCCTCTGGAGATAATTCTGTGGCCACATCTTTGATTGTCAACAGCCCCATCTCCTGGCTTCCGGACATCCCAGCGTCCTCCCCACGGTTTCCCAGGACCAACAGGTCACAGGGTGACAGAGGATGAAGCGAAGACAGGCGATCCTCTGGGATATCTGTTCGTCATCTTTTGAGAAGTGTCTGTTCACATCCTTTGCCCACTTCATTTTCCTTTCAGCTCAGTTGAGTTCCTTGTAGATCCTGGATGTTAGCCCTTTGTCGGATATATAGTTAGCAAATATTTTTTCCCATGCTGTGGGTTGTGGATCATAAGTTTTCAATGCGCCATGTGGAAACTGGGCGTCAGCCAGTGTTGAGCTTGTCTTGCAAGCGCCCCTCCCTCCCACCTGCAAGCAGCCTGGCCAGCAAGGGAAATTACCATAGATATAAAGTACTTTGGAGAGTATCACATGGGGTAGAAGGAAGAGGGATGTTTGGAGGAGTTCAAGTCAAAAGGGTTCGCCCACACTGGAAGAGTATGCAGTGGGGAGGACCTCAGGGACCTCTGGAAGCACTGAAATATGCACCTCATTTGATACACTTTTGTCAGTTTCCTCTAATCCCTCCTTTCAGATCCTGATCTTAGAGAATTCCAAAGCATTAGGAGGAAGAGAATGAAGCAGGAAGGAATCAAAAGGTCTGAGCAGTGTGCAAGCCAGGGCTGGGCTGGTGGAGAAGGGAAATGTTTTGAATTGGATATAAGAATAGTTATTTTTGAGTCAGGGTTTCACTCCGTCACCCAGGACGGTGTGCAGTTCCACGATCACAGCTCACCACAGCTTCGATCTCCTGAGCTCAGGCGACCCTTCCATGTCAGTCTCCCAAGTAGCTGGGAGTACAGGTGCATGCCACCATGCCTGCCTAATTTTTTCACTTTTTGTAGAGCTGAAGTCTCACTATGTTGCCTAGGCTGGTCTTTAATTCCTGGGCTCAAGCAATTCTCCCTCCTTGGCCTCCCAAAGTACTAAGATTATAGGCATAAGCTACTGCACCTGGACTAAGAATAAAACTTTAAGTGGCATAACTAGGTTGGGCATTTTAACACCACCTGTGAGATCTAACCAAAATGCCACAAAGGAACAAGAAAAGAAGAATCAACAGATACTGTTTGAAGATTGAAGATTTTGTCTTGTAGCCCACAAAGTATATGATTGTTCAGTAGACTATGAGAGTTTTCACACTAGGTACAGAATCCAACATTACACAAAGATAATTATTATGAAGGAACAGAGACCTGTCTGACCGTCTGGGACTTTCTACATGATGTCTTTTTGGCCCCAGGCATGCCAACCTGCATATGGGTCTTTGGGTGGCTTGTCATTTGTTCTAGTCCTTTAGTAAGTGATCTGTTCCAAGGGCATGTGACCCAATGCTTCAGTCCCAATGCAGAAAGTCATTGAAAGCATAATCTCCTTTTTGAAAACCTGAATCTGTAGGTATGTGAGGCAATAAGGAAGGCAAAACTTGTAGGAGAACTGAAATTAAACATCGCAACATTTAATCAGATTTCAATGAATGTTTTCTCCTGAAGCTAACACAGAATCTCCTGATGACCCTCTGAACGTAGCATATGCTAGAGGCTAAGCTTCCAATTTTTTTGGTGCACCCTAATTCCAAGGTCAGATGCAACAGAGATAGGTTTTGATGAGACCATATTGACAATGTGGTTCTGGAATCAGAAACAGCAGAAGGTCACTTTTTAGGTAGTTCTTCAGTATGGCTCTGGGAGATTTTTCTGAAAACTCAAGTCTGTTTCTTTAGTCTTTCAGATGAGTTTTAGGATCAATACTGATCAGCAAATTCCCCTTCTGTGAAACTACATTTGCTGGCTGCAAATGAGAATGCAGAAGGATGCACTGATTATTACATTATCCAGTTTTATTGTCCTTGAATCACTGACGCTTTCTTTGTATTCGTTTATATACTATTTAGTATCTATCTGCAGCCACTGAAATATAAGCAGCAGAAGAACAGAGACTTCTGTTTCATCCAACTCTGTGTGCCTGGTGTCTAGAGGTGTGCCTGGCACATAGCACTTCCTCAAGTTTTTTAAAAAATGAATTCTCTTTTAACATGTAGTAAGTGATGAATGTGTGAGCATTGCTCAGGAATAAAAGACTGCACTTTGATGACGTATGGAGAGGAGATTAAAGGAGGTAGCATCTGAGGTAGATCCTAAAGACGGAGTATTATTTTGGGTGGAAATAATGGGAAAAGGTGGAGAGTTGTTCTGGGAAAGTGGCCAATAGAGCCCATGTGACCATGATTTAAAAAGGTTGGTAGGGATGTTTTTCTCCTTCATGCTTGTTCTTTCATTTGTCTTCAATTATTTATTCATTTGCTTCATAAACAGATTCTGAGCATTATGTTGCTCTATTCCATCCGTGTGCTAGAAATGAAGACAACATGGATTCCAAAAACGCATACCTCCCCCAAGTAGCTTTCAGCCAGTGAGCAGCAAGCCAAGATACTTGCAACAGAATCTTTCTCTAATATTGTCTGTAATATAGGTTTGAAGAAATATTAGGAAAACAGCATAAACACAATGCAGGGAGTCACTTGTTTTGCGAAGATGGGAAAGACTCTTCCCAAAGTCGAATCTCAAGGGAAGACCCTTATTTTACCTTATAAAGGGATTCAAGGATATTCCCAAGAAATAGCGTGTTCAGTCTTGAAGGTGTGGAGAATGAAAGTGTTTGGAGGAAAGGGCAGAACTGAGGATGGTGCCCTGTGCCCAGCACTGCAGAGAGAGACAGGTGATGTGGCTAAGTGAGACCAAGTGAGTTCTTGGTTGCCACACCAAGGAATCTGGACTTTATCTTGTAGACATCAATAATATTCACCTGGAGAGTTTTGCAGTAAGATTTGTGTTTTAGAAAGATCACTCTGGGAGAAATGTGGATTATGGATTGGAAAGGGGAAAACTGGGGGCAAAGCTGGCTAGGGGACTCTCATCTTGTCTCAGATGGGGAACTGAACCAGGAGCCGGCAGTGCTGGTGGGTAGGATCACTGGATTTAAGGGATGTTTCTAGGATAACAGTATTTGGCCTTGATGATTAGTTGGATGTTGGAATTTGGTGAAGGGTTGGATCAAAAATGTCTTGAAGACTTATTTATGAGATCTCGTGAACTGAGATGTTTCCAAGCAAGAAGTTTTACATTTTTGCAAAATGTAAAGTTGGAATCCTTAGTGATCTTCTGATTTAAGTGATTTTCCCAATTGCAACACTTTTGTCCTAGCATAAGCCATTCTATGACTATGTGTGCTTCTGAAATCATAATATTACTATATTAATATTAGCACTGCACAAATAAATTTTTCTTTGGCAGTGAAATGAGTCACTTTCCTATGTCTCAGTGACACTCCCTATTAGTTTTCAGCACTCTCTAGACCCTTAGTTCTGACGTTTCTTCCCTCTTTCTTAATAACATTGATTTTTCTGCCCTTAAGGCACTCAATCTGATTTTTCCAAATGCCACACGCATATGACTTAATTGGTTCATTTATTTTCTTTCATCTGTTCATGCTCCTAACAATATTAAGTGTAACATCTCTGCCAGACCTTGGGGACATACAGAGTAATAAGACAAGTTTAGTCACACTCCAGGGCTTCCAGTGTCCATGGGAGACAAATATGGAAACACTGAGACCCACACTGAAGTGGTCTAAGGAAGAGGGGCAAAATGAAATACTTGGGTAGGAACAGGGGAGCAGGGACCAGGCAGGACTTCACAGAGAAGGTGATGCGTCAGCCCAGTCTCCTGAGGGGAGCATTCAGACGGCAGAGCGTGTGGGAAAGCATTCTGGGAAGACGGTAGCTGTGCGGACAAGTTACAAGAACCAAAAATGCTTTAGAGGCTGGGAAAATGAAGAGCTGTTTCCTTGTGGGTGTTGTTCCATCACCTCTGCTCGCCTTCCTGGCTTCATCTCGTGCAGCTCCCCCGCCCCATAAACACCATGCCCCAGTTAAAAACAATGACAGCCATGGAAGTCTTCACACATAGCCAATAGATAGGCTGTTGTAGGCACACCTGGGAATCCTTGGAGCGTAGGGTCAGAGAATAGGATCACTGCTCAGTGGTTCCCTTTCTCTGAACACAAGGTGGTGCTGCCCACTCACCAAGGACAAGGCTAATTCCAAATCAGATTCTCAGTGTTCTCCTGGGAGGTGAGGCTATCATTAGCCCACCTGAGGAACACATGACACTGCTGTGCAGTCTACTTGGAATTTTAATGAGGGGGTAGGGAATCAGATGAGCTTGAAGTGGGACAAATTAAAAAATATCTTTGTTTCGGGAGGAGAAGGTGGGAATCTATTTTTCTGAATTGGGTCCTTGAATTACCAATCCTCCCTCCCACCATCTATCAATCTCAGTCTCAATCTCTGTCTCTGTTTCAATCTCTGTCTCCATCTCTATCTCTGTCTCTACCCCTACCATCTCTATTTCTGTCTGTCTTTACCTCTATCTCTTACAAACACAGAGTTTAGAGTCTGTTTCCTAGGTTCTTTCTTGCCTGTTAAACTCCTCAGAGATCCTTTTAAAGCTCTGATTTATTTATTTTTGAAGCCATATCATATTGCTCGCATACAAAAATGAATCATCACTAGCAAAGGGTGGACGAGAAATTGGCTAATTCCTGCTGACAACTTGCGTTCCAAGAACTTTTGTTCCCATTCATGCTGCCTTCTAGGCGCTGTCTTTCCTTCCCACAATGCCTGTTAGCTCTTTTTCAAGACAGCCATTTTCCAGAAAAATCAGCAAGTCACTATCTGTCAGTCGTAAGGCAACTGGATTTGAGAAACTGATGTGAGCACCATAGAACATTTCGGAGTTTCCAGTTATCAGTCACATTTTCTGAAAATGAAGACCTAAAGGAAGATGAGGCAAGTGAGAGGGGAAAGGTAGCTATGGCACTATTGTCTGTTGAGCAGCTACTGTGAATCTGCACTGTACTAAACAGTGTATTTCATGTTACTTAGTTCTCAGACAAGTTTGCAAAGACAGGAATTATGAGTCCTGGGAATTGATGGGTCATCCTTTCTTGGCCTGGGGTAACACATAAGTTTCTCTCTCTTCTGGAAGTGAAATTAATGGCTACAAGTTTCTTTTGACTAAGAAGGCCAAGCTGGCCTATGTTTCAGGACTTGTGAAAAAAAGTCCAGGTCTGGTGTGGAAGGATAAGGTGGCCATGGTCTGTCCACCCCAGGGAGTACTGGGGTCAAGGAGACCTGCCACTCTTGCTGAACTTGGTAAATGTGTCTATCCTTCTGAAAAGCCTTCCGCCTCTTATCTCAACTGATGTAGGGTGTGAGATTTCAGGATCCTCTCTGCTGCTTTCTTAGTCTTTTTGAGCTGCTATAACCAAATACCATGGACTGGATAGCTTTATTTGCATTTGATTTCTCACAATTTTGGAGACTGGGAGGTCCAAGATCAAGATGTGATGTCTGGCTAGGGCCTGTTTCCTGCTTCAAAGATGGCACCTTTTTGCTGTGTCCTCACATGGTGAATGAGGTGAGCAAGTTCAAGTGGATCACTTTTGCAAGAACACTAATTTCATTCACGAGGGCTCTTCCTTCTTGATCTTATCACCTCCTAAAGGCCCCACCTCTTAATATCATCAGCTTGGAGGTCAGGATTTCAATAAAAGAATTTCAGGGGATGCAGATATTCAGACCAGAGCATCTGCTGTAGCAACTTCACCAAACCAAACTCCCCACCCTCCCCCTGAAAAGCTCATATTACTTTACTTCGAAAACAAACTAAAAGGTACATTATTACATAACCAGCACGGGCCACTCAAGTTGGTCTTTTCCGATCAACGTTCTCCTCCACCACTGTAAATAAAAAGGTCTGGGTGCTCAATGGCATTTTTTGTCAGTTTTGACAATAACAATAATCACATTTGTCCTTTCTTATCACCTGTGATCTTATTTTAATCAGTGAGAATTTTAATTCAAAGAAGTGAACCAAATTAATTCGCAGAGGTGATTTAATTTGACCAAATTACATAGAAATGAAGGTAAGATTTAAGATTTGCATATCCAGATTCTTGAGATGAAGCAATGAAGTGATGAGTTCTCAAAGCATTCTATAATGTCCTTTCACAAATAATGTCTGATTTTTATTATTATACAGCTCTATAAAGTAGGCAGGATGGGCATGAGAGTATTTTCTTTTAAAAAAAATTCAATAGCTTTAGGGATACAAATAACTTTTGATTACATGGATGCATTGTGTAGTGGTAAGGAAGTCTGGGTTTTAAGTGTACCCATCATCCCCACTAGTGCACATTGTACCTGATACGTAATTTTTCATACCTCTCCTTTCCACCCTCCCCCTTCTGAGTCTCCAGTGTCCACTATACCAGTCTATATGCCTTTGCAGACCCTTAGCTTAGCTCCCATTTATAAGTGTGAACATAAGATATTTGCTTTTCCATTCCTGCATTACTTAGAATGATGTTCTCCAATTCCATCCGAGTTGCTGCAAATATATTATTCCATTCTTCTTTATGGCTGAATAGCATTCCATGGCACATTTATATCACATTTTCCTTATTCACTGATTGGTTGATGGGCATTCAGGTTGATTCTACATCTTTGCAGTTGTGAATTGTGCTGCAATAAACATACGCAGTCTGACAATTAAGTTCACAAGCTCATCCTAGAAAAAGTGCTCCATATCTCATTACTGGTCACCTTGGAAGTACTCCCCTTGGAAAGTTATGCACTGATACCAGCACCTAGTGTACCTGTCAAAGCAATTTTGGAACTCTTTTTCTGGAATGGCCATCAGAGCTGTCATCGTATCACCTTTGATGTCCCGAATGTCATCAAAATGTCTTCATTTCAATATTTCCTTTAATTTAGGATTAAAAAAAAAGTCATCTGGGGCCAGATCAGGTTAGTAGGGAGGATGTTCCAATACTGTTATTTGCTTTCTGGCTAAAAACTCCCACACAGACAGTGCCGTGTGAGCTGGTGCCTTGCCATGATGCAAGAGCTCCTTTGGGACCATTTTTGCACACACCTTTCTCATGCCAAGATTTTCAGTTAAAATTTTTCTGTTTTTCTATAGATATTTATTTGGTCTGCTATGCTTCTCATAGTCAGCTGATGATTTCGACGCCCAATTTGATGAATTTTTTCAATGTTTTCATCAGTTCTGCTCGCTACCAGCTATCCTGACCTCTCTTTATCAGCGATACTTTCTCTCCCCTCAGATAAACATGCAATCCATTTGTACACTGCCATTTTCTTCATGGTATTATCCTCATAAACTTGGATTAACATGTCCCCAATTTCATTTCCACTCTTGCCAAGTTTAACAAGAAGTGTAATGTTTGTTCGTTGCTCTAATTCAAGCTCTGACATTCTCGTGATGGCACACAAAAACATGCAACAATAATGAACACCACTTACCAAGACATCGCCACGTGTCAACATGAATACAACTGTGAGACACTGATATACCAAAGTTATGATACCTCGCCTTGTTGTTTGCACCGTGCTGCCAACCTAAGCGCATGGTGGGAAGTTCGTGAACTTAATTGTCAGACATCGCAGGAGTTCATGTATCTTCTTTTATATAACAATGAGAATATTTTCAAATTGCCATGAATTGAAGGCTTACTGTGGGCTAAGCATTCTGCTCAATGACTTCCACTTTGGTTTCTTCCATCCCAACTGGCTCCCTCATCAATGGCAACGAAGGATCAAATACGATTTAAGATGCAAAGTGCTCTACACATAGCCTGGCCTAGAGCATGAATAAAACAGAAATTATTCATTTATGTCCTACCTAGTTTAAGAAGGAGTTAACAAACCTTACAACGACACACGAGACACTGCAAAACTATGAAAAAATCAGGGAAAGGACAAGGGTAAAGATAAAAATAAAGCGGGTTGGGGTCAAAGCTAACATGCAAATGCATGTCGTAAAAGCCTTAATATTAGTGATGAGGCCAACAAGCATTTTCAGTCATTGTAAAAAACAAATATCTGGCAAGTTTAATTATTTGACGCTTAATTATTTGAATCAGTAAATGGATACGTGGACAATAAAATAAAAACAATTCAGTTGCTAAAGAGAAGTACAATTATTCCCAGTGGTGCAATAGGTCAGTACTCTGAGCAACATCTTTTACACAGACACAGCAACAGTTTGCTTTAACCTGTGTGTGACCCTTTTTCTCACCCAAGTAAATGTCTTAATTAGAGCACAAATAAGCAAGAGTAATTCTATAGACTGCCCCCATGATGGTCCAGTTGTATGGCCACATGGCAGAGAGAACTTTGGAATCCAAATAATTCACTCTCTTGGACCTAAATTTTTTATTTTAAGTGAATGTATTTTTAAATATCTAGTTGTATTCTGTATGATTTCAATCTTTAAAAATTTGCTGGCACTTGTTTCACGACCCAGTATATGGTCTATTGTGGTGAATGTTCAATGCTCACTTGAAAAAAATATTTATTTTGCTCTTAGTGGAGTGTTCTATAAATGATAGTTAGGTTTGGTTAAGTGATAGCTATTTCCTAAATCTTTTATATACTTCCCAGTTTTCCATTTAATTCAACTATCAATTACTGACAAAGAAATTTTGAAATCTTTAACTAAACTTGTGGTTATGTCTATTTTCATTTCAGTTTTGTCACTTCCGTGATTTGTCATTTTAGTTTTTGTTTGTTTGTTTTGAGTCAGGGTCTCACTCTGTTACCCAGGCTGGAATGCAATGACATGATCACAGCTCACATCATCCTCAACCTCCTGGGCTCAGGTGATTATTCCACCTCAGTCTTCCTAGGAGCTCAGACTACAAGTGCGTGCCACCACGCCCAACTAATTTTTTGATTTTTTTGTAGAGGTGAGGTCTCGCCATGTTGCCCAGGCTGTTCAACTCCTGGGCTAAAGCAATTCTCCCACCTTGGCCTTTCAAAGCACTGGCATAACCGAAGTGAGCCACCACGCTCAGTCTCATTTCAGTTTTTGAGTAGTTTGAACATCTGCAACGTCTTCCTGATGAGTTGACCCCTTTATCACTGTGAAATGTCCCTCTTTGCTATTCCTTTCTGAGTTCTGGTTTATCTGATGTTTTATAACCACTCCAGTGTTCTTATGATTATTGCTTTAATTGTATAAGTAACTTGGCACATATGTGTGTGTGTGTATGTATGTATATAATTGATGTATATAATTATACTTAATTTAAATTGAGTTTCTGATAAACAGCATGTTTTTTGGTCTTGCTTTTCATTCAGCGTGACAATCTCTGTCTTTTAATGAGTATGTCTAGACTATTTATATTTAATGTGATTGATTTGCCTGGGTTTAAATCTACTATCTTGCTCTTTCTATTTGCCCTATGATCATTTTTCCTTGTGCTCTTGTACTCTTGTTCTCTTGTTTCATGCTTTTAAAAAAATTAATCTAGTATTTTTGTTGTTCTGGTGTATCACCATTATTGTTTCATCAGTGATATTTGTTTTTATTTATTTTTAGTAGTTCCTCTAGTCTAACAATATGCATCTTCTTTTATCACAATTCACCTTCACATAATAATATACCATTTCATGCGTGATGTAAGAACCTTATAACAATATGATTTCACTTGCCTCTATTCATTCCTTGGGCTATTGTTTTCATGCATTTCTGTTGTACTTACAAATGAAATCATGTGATATGTCCTCTTTTGTGTCCTACATTCAACATAATGATTTTGAGGTTCATCAGTAATATGATTTTTTAAAAATTCCTGAGTGGTGCTTATTGTATGACTATCCCACAGTTTGGGGGCTGTCACCTGTTGATGGACATGTGGATTATTTTTTAGAGTGTTTTGTCATTGTAAATAAAACAGCTATGAGCATGTGTCTTTGTACAGACAAATGTGATAATTCGTCTTGTATAACAATCTAGGAGTGGAATTGCCAGGTCATGTTATAGATGTATGCCTAACATTTAAAGAAACCATGACACATTTACCAAAGTAATCTTCCCATTTTATTCTTACAGTATCAGTGTGTGAGTTTTTTTTATAAATCCACATTCTTGCCAATACCTGGTATTTTTTTCTTTTTAAAATTTTAGCCATTTCAATGGGTGTGTAATGGTATCTCATTGTGGGTTTAATTTGTATTGTCTTCATGATAAATTATATTGAGTACTTCTTGTGCAAATCAAAAAGTACATATGTTTTTGTGTGTGACATTTCTGTTCAAATCTTTTACCCATTTTATTGGGGACTTTTTTTTTGAATTGGAGTCTCACTCTGATGCCCAGGCTGGAGTGCTGTGGCACGCTCACAACCACCACAGCCTCAACCTGCTGAACTCAGATGATCCTTCTGCCTCAGTCTTCCAAATAGCTGGAACTACAGGCGTGTGCCACTATGCACGGCTAATTTTTATTATTATTATTTACTGTAGAGATGAGGTATCACCAAGTTGTCCAGGCTGGTCTTGAACCCCTGGACTCAGGCAATCCTCTTGCCTCGGCCTTCCAAAGCTCTGGGATTACAGGCTTGAGCCACTGCACCCCACCTTGGGGGGCTTTTTAAAAATTAAGTTTTGAAAATGTTTATAGATTTTGGATACAAGTTATTTGCCTAGCATATAAACAGTGAATATACATTTTTTCCATTTTGTAGCTTGCAGATGTCTTAAAGATATCTCCTTAAAGAAGTCTGAAAGAGCACAGGCCTTTTAATTTTGATGCAATTCAGTCCATTATTATTTTTCTTTTAATGGCTTACATTTGTTATGTTTCAAAGAATTATTTGGCTAGTTAAGGTCACAGAGATTTTCTTCTGTTTTTGTTTCTTTTTCCCTCTGAAAATTATATATTTTTACTATTGCATTTAAGTTTGTGATCCACTTCAAATTTTTGTACATGTCTGTGGTTTGAGCAGTGTCAATGTCAATTTTTCTATGAAAAAAACTAGCTGTCTTTATGGCAAAACTGTTTGTTGAAAATCATTTGACCACATTTTTGTGGGTCTTTTTCTGAACTCTGTTAAACATAATAGAGTTGCATTGATCCATGTTTCTGTTTCTATATCAATCCTATACTGACTTGACTGCTATAGGGTTATAGTCAGTTGTGAAGTCTGTGTTTTCTACAACTGCTTTTAAAACATTTATGTGTGATTCTAGGCCTTTTATATTTACATTGAAACTTTAGAATTAGATGATCAGTTTCTATAAGAAGCTTTTGGGGATTTTGATTGATATTGCATTGAATATAGATAAATTTGAGGAGTATAGACATGTTTGCAAAATGAGACTTCCCAATGTGACTGTGGAGAAAAGGGAACGTTTCTATGCTGTGGGTGGGAATGTAAGCTAGTTCAACCTCTGTGGAAAGTAGTGTGGTGATTTCTCAAAGAACTAAAACTTGAGCTTCCATATGATCCCGATCCAGCAATCCTTCTTTTGGGAATACACCCCGAGGAACATAAAGCACTCTACCGATAATCACATATGTTTATTACAGCACTATTCACGATAGCAAAAACATGGAACCAACCCAATTGCCCACTGAAAGTGGACTGGATGAAAAAAGTGTGGTACATATACACAGTGGAGTTTTGTTTTGTTTTTAAACTCTGCACTGGATCTCATTAAACTTTTTTTAAAAACCAGATTTTATTTTAAAGATGTGAGGTACAATTCAGGGTTAGGTATACAAGTGGACATTGTACAGGTCAATTTTGGGCCTCCCTTTGGTCCCCATTTTGCCTGGTTTGAGGCCAAGAACCCTTATTGACGTTGTACTCCCCCCTCCACACACACATACCCCAGCAATATCCTCCTACTGCCAACCCTATTCTTACAGTATTATGGTAAATGTTCAGGGTCCGCTATGAGTGACATGGTGGAGTATTATTTAGCTAGAAAGAATAACAAAATCATGGCCTTTGTAGCAAAATGGATGCAGTTGGAAGCCATCATACTTAGAAAACTATCACAGAAACAAAGAACTGAATACTGCATGTTCTTACTCATAAGCAGTCTCTGATCACTGGTCACACCAACACAAGGGTGGGATCAGGAACAGCAGATGCTGGACACTGCTAGGGGAAGGAGGAAAGGAGGAGGGAGGGGAGGCATGCAACAACACCCTGGATAACTAGTCCACTATCAGGAGGAGAGAGGGCCAGCTAGAATCCCAAATTTCACCTGCATGCAGCTTATTTATGTAGTAAATCCTCACTTGTATTCCACAACTCAAAACAAGCACACACACAAACTGAAAAAAATGAGATTCCAATCCATGAACATTGTATATTTCTCCATTTATTTAGGACTTCTTTAAGTTCTATCAACAATGTTCTGCAGTTTATGGTAGAGATAATATACCTTTTAAATTAAATTATTTCAAAATTATTTATGCTTTTCATGCTAGTGTAAATGGAATTAATTTTTAAATATATTTTCCCATCTTTTACTTCTAGAATATGCAATAATTAAATTTTGTTAATTAACCTTAGTTACAATAGTTATATTTTTTGAATTTTAATCACATTTTTTGCAAATTAATACAGTTTTTTTCTTCCTTTCCAATGTTTTTGCTTTGTGTTATTTTACGTATTTTTGTCTCACTGCATTGTTGTGACCTCTCATACAAAGTTGAAATAGGTAGTAAGTAGCGAGAGTAGGTATTCTTGCTTTGTTTCCACTCTTGGGGGGAAATTATTTAAACTTTCACCATTAATTATGCTAGCTGTGGGATTTTTGTAGGTATCCTTCATCAGATTCCTTCTGTACTACTTTGCTGAATTTTGTTTCCATGAATGTGTGTTGAATTTTGTCAAATGTTTTGTCTGCATTTGTTGAAATAACAAAAAGATTTTTCTCTTTTTCTGTTAACATATTGTATTAATTGATTGATTTCCAAATGTTAGTTTAACATTGAATTTCTGGGAAAATTTCATCATGGGATATTATCATATTATATATTATTTGATTTCTTTTGCTAGTTAAAAATTTTGCACGTAAATTCATGATGGATATTGGTCTGTAATTTTTTTCCTCCTCCTTTTTTGAATTTGTCCTTGTTGTCATTCTACTTCTTTTTTACCCTTCTTTTCCCTTCTCCTTTTCCTTCTCCTCCTCCTCTTCCACTTTAATAAAAATTATCCTTTTGATTTTACCTCTTCACTCTCTCTCCTTCCATCTTTTCCTTATCCTCTTGTTCTTTCCTTTCATTATATCTTTATCTGCATTTAATGTTATCGTTATGGTGGTCTCAAAATTGAATGAGGAAACTGTCTTATCCTCTAGGTCTCTCTCTCTCTCTCTCTCTCTCTCTCTCTCTCTCTCTCCCTCTCCTTTCTTTCTTTCTTTCAAGTTGGGGTCTCATTCTGTCACCCAGGCTGGGGTGCAGTGGCATGGTCATGGCTCACTGCAGCTTCGACCTCCTGAACTCAACTGAAACTTCTGCCTCAGCCTCCCAAGTAGCTGGGACTACCAGCACATGCCACAAAGCTCAGCTAATTTTTACATTTTTTCTAGAGAATAGCTCTGACTGTATTGCACAGGCTGGTCTTGAACTTCTGGGCTGAAGCAATTCTCCTACCTCAGCCTCCCAAAGTGCTATGATTACAGGTGTGAGTCCCTGCACTAGCCCTCTTCCTCTATTTTTGGAAAAATTTTATTTATGTTTCAGGATTCTTTATGTAACCATGTCCATTCTGCTAGCAAACCAGTTCAAAGAAAAATACAGGTATTAAAAAATACAAAAAATTAGAAATTTTTGGTTGTGTGATTTTTCCAATGTGATTTCTTCTTTTATTCATTGCAAGCATATTTCCTTTATTTAACTCAACATAGTCATAATAGAAGTTTTAAAGTCATGATCTAATCATTGAGTTCTGTTGCTTATTTTTTTCCTTGTGAAAATGAGTTATATTTTTCTAGCACTTGGTGTGTTGAGAAATCCCTGGACATTGTGCATGTTGTTATGAAGACTAGATTTTTGTCATATTCATCTGCAGAGTGTTTATGTATTTATTTTAGCAGGCATTTAACTTGGTTAGACTCCCTCTGAAGACACTTTCTTGATCATGGTGGACAGCAACTCAGACCTCAGTTCACAATGCTTTCAGAAAACTCATTAGTACCAGCTGTTTCTTCCAGTTATGATTTAAATTCAAAATGTGTATACTCTTGTTCACTGTAGAGAGCCATCAGTGAATTGTTTTTATGTATTTTTCCCAGCTATATAATTACTATATTTAGGAGTGTCTGTTGGAAAGGAGGTTGTTCCTTTCTACTAAAAGTGATTGATTCGAATCTTGATTGAGATAGGATGACAGTTCTAGCAACTTTAGGTGGGCACATACTACTATGATTAGCACTTGACCAAAATTAAAAAGAGAAGCAGTCAATTAACTTATTTCTTTAACTTATTATCTTCTTAGCAAGCACAGAAAACTTGGGTAATTTGAGGGTGTTGACAGGGGAGTTAACATACCAGGGCAATACATTGTCTGGAGATTTTGGGAACAGACAGATGGATAAGGCTCTGGGCTGAGAGTCAGGAGAGGCACTGTTTTTATCAACTTAGTTTAGTCCTGATTTGTCTGGCAAAATCACTGCCTCATTCTGGCTTCCTATCTCTCTTTCTGTAAAATTATGCAGTTGAAATATGGAAGCTTATAAGCCTTCTCTTAAGAAGTTACCTTCTTAGTCATGCTGTGTGGCTTCTCAGGAACGTGACTTGAGGAGCAGGGCTTGAGAAGAGACCAAGGAAGAAGCAGCTAGCCAAACCTTGTCTATTTCAAAGACCCAATTCTGGCCCTTAATCCTAGTAGAGATTGCAAAAAGTGGGTGGATAGAGGTTTCTAACACTCAATGTCAACTTAAAAAAACACCCAAAAAACCCTATAGTTAAAATATAACCCAGGCATTGAACTCAGAAGGGACCCAAATCCAAATATTTCAAGTAATCAATTGAATAAACTCCCCACCCCTAAACTTTAAAAGTCAAGCTGATGGGACATACAAAGGACATCTGAAGAACAACTTAGCAAATGACTTTCTATCACAGGAACAAATTAGCAAATGTCTTTCCATCCCTAAGTCCGGATGTCTACAGAACAACTAAGAGTTCTTTCCACGCAATTTTCAGGTAAGTTTATACATTAATGACTATTGTCTTTAATATGCAATAAGCCATTTGTCTTGATTCAGAGCTCTTTTCAAAGCACTCTCTCCTGCAACTTAACTTATGCCCATTACAACCCCAGGAGACACTTTCACCATGACACTGGACAAAGAAACAGATTTCATTTTCACTCTACCAATGGATTTTGAAGTAGAATGAAACATGGAAGGAAGTAAAATTGGGTTCAATACTCATTTAGCCTCTATATAAACCACTCTGAATTATAAAAATTAGTACAGGAACTTTATGACATGAGTAAAGCAGATGGGGTAAGAAATTAATTATATTTTGCTTTGGAAATACACTAAGTTTTAATACTATGATGCATATCAACCAGTTGTGTAATGCATTGCATCACACATTGTATATATTCTGATTATCTTTGTGTTTTCTTATATTTGCCTTTGCTTCTTTCTTTATTTCTATACCCAGACATGATTTGCTGAGACTTTCCTCCTATTTGATGGTTTCTTCCTTTGATTATTTTTGCTGTCTCTCTTTTCATTTTTCTTATATAACTTATTGAATTTTATGGTCTCCTGCCCATTTTCTCCTTAAACTATCTAACTTTTAAACTAATTATAACACAAAGAAAGAAATAATTTTTATAAAATGTGTTGTACTTGATCTAGATTAAGGTATACAGAAATTAAGTAAATAGAGTAACTATACTCTTTTTTCTTCCTCTATCTACTGTCTTCTCTTTCTCCCTACACTCTTTTTTCCCATTGAATTCTACAAAGTATTACACACACACGCACATACACACACACCATAAGTAGAATAAAATTATGAGTGAAAAAAAAGAAAAGAAAAACTAAGACAAATGGGAAAATTAAAATGCAACTTCAAGATTCAATTTATTGGACAACTGATCAACAAAGATGCCAAGAACATACAATGGGGAAAAATAATCCCTTTAATAAATGGTGCAGGGAAAATAGGACATCTACATGCAGAAGAATGTAATTGAACACTTGTCTCACCCCATATACAAAAATCAGCTCAGAATGAATTAAAGTCTTGAATGCAAGACTTGAAAATGTAAAACCATTAGACAAAAATCTAGGGAAGAATCTTGACATTGTTTCAGGCAGAGTTTTTTTTTTTTTTAATATGACCCTGAAAGCACAGGCAAAAAAACCAAAAATAGACAAATGGGGTTGCATCAAACGAGTAAGTTTATGTATAGAAATGAAACAGCAGGGTAAAAAAACAACCTATGAAATGGGAGACAATATTTGTTAACTGTACATTTCATGAGGGGTTTATATTCAAAATATATAAAGAACTCATGCAATTTGATAGCAAAACAAAATAGCTTGATTTAAAAATGGGCACAGGAACAAAATAGACATTCCTCAAAAGAACACATACAGGCCGGGTTTGGTGGCTCAGCCTGTAATCCCAGCGCTTTGGGAGGCCAGGGTGAGTGGATTGCCTAAGCCCGCGGGTTTGAGACCCACCCAGACAACTTGGCGAGACCTCGTCTCTACAATAAATAAAAAATCAGCTGGGCGTGGCAGCGCACACCTGTAGTTTCAGCTACTTGGAAGGCTGAGGCGGAAGGATCGCCGTTGCCCAGCAGGTCGAGGCTGCGGTAGCCGGGAGTGTGCCACTGCACTTGTCTGGGTGACAGAGTGAGACTCCAAGTCAAAAAACAAAAAAACAAAAAACACATACAAATAAGCAATAGGTTCATGAAAAAATGCTCAGCATCACTAATCACCAGGGAAATATAAATCAAAACCACAATGAGATATCAACTAGCACCTGCTTTGACGGTGATTATCAAAAAGACAAAAGTTAAAAAGTGTTGGTGAGAATGTGGAGAAAAGGGAATTCTTGTGCACTGTTGGTGGGAATGTGAATTAGTACAGCCATTCCATTTTTTGAGGAGATATGATCCAATAATTTCATTTCTGGCTACATATTCATAGAAAATGACATCAGTACATCAAAGAGATATCAGCAACCCCATGTTCATTGGGTCGTTATTCTCAATAGCCAAAATGTGGAAGCAACCTAAGTGTCTATTGATAGATGATGAATAAGGAAAATATGGCATTTATACATAATGAATTGTTATTTAGCCTTAAATAAAAGAAGGAAATACTATCATTTGTGACATGAATGAATCTGGAGGACATTATGTTGGGTAGAATAAGTCAGGCACAGAAAGACAAATTCCGCATGATCTCATTTAAATGTGAAATCTAAAACAAGTTAAACCCATAGAAGCGGACAGTAGAATGTTGGTTACTGAGGTGGTGGGGTGGGTGAGGCTGGGGAAAGGATGGTCAAAGGATACAAAATTTCACTTGGGCAGGATGAATAAATTTAGGTCTATTGAACAATAGTGACTGTAGTTAATTTCATAGTGTCTATAGTCAATTTCTATGGTGACTGTGGTTAATTTCAATGTATTGTGTACTTGAACATTGCTCAAAGGTAGATTTTAATGTTTTCACCACAAAAGAATGATAAGTATATGAGGTGATAGATATGTTAACTAGCTTGATTTAGCCATTCCACGGGTATACAAATATTAAAACACCATGTTGCCCACCATGAATATACACAATTGTAATTTATTGACTAAAAACAACTTAAAAGGGAAAATTTTAATTGAAACAAAGACCACAGGTTTAAAATTTTGAAAAGACAATATAATACAATTAAGTCTTTTCTCTTGCATTGATACTTGGGCATTTCATCGACCTATGGGCCAATAAATGTTCATTTCTTGGAGTTCTTAGCATCTACTGCTCTTTGACAGAGGCAGGAGCACGTTCCCCTCATGAGCTATAGTATTAACACCCAGTCTGTGAATGTTCATTTACTACCTTTTTACTCCAGGCTGCTGGATTTGGGCCCTTTTGGTGCTATCAGCCCTAGATGGTGTTGTCGGTTCTTCAGAAAACTTCACAGCCTGTGAACAAGGACCACCAGGACCTCCTGGGTTGCCAGGTCCTATAGGTCAGCCTGGCCTTCAAGGTAGGAAACTATTCACCTGCTCCATTTGTCTTTTGTTGCTTCTCTTTCATTGAAATGTTCATGGACCCAGTGAAATATCTCAGGTGTCCCTGATGACCAAAAACCTAGAGCAAGTCATTCCATGGGCATGATGCTACAGATCCTGTTTGTCAAGGAACCTGAATTATATGGACACTTCTCCTTTTTTTTTTTTGAGTTGGAGTCTCATTCTGTCACTCAGGCTGTATTGCAGTGGCACGCTCACAGTCATTGCAGCCTTGACCTGCTGGGCTCAGGAGATCCTTTCACCTCAGCCTTCCAAGTAGCTGGAACTACAGGTGCATGCCACCATGCCCCGCTAATTTTTGCTTTATTGTAGAGACGAGGTCTCTCCAAGTTGTTCAGGCTGGTTGCGAACCCCTGGGCTGAGGCAATCCTCTCGCCTCAGCCTCCCAAAGTTCTGGGATTATAGGCTTGAGCCACCACACTTGGCCCTTTTAAATCCAATGCCAAGAACTCACCCCGCACTTCCTGAATCTGAACTTTAGGGATGGATACAACAGATCTATATGTTTAAGCAGCTATCCAAGTGATTTTGAAATATGGGCAGAGGTGAGAAGTAAGACCGGTAATTCCAGTTCTGGTTCACTTACAACATATTTTGCAGGATCAGAGACACACACTCACATACAGCCTACGTACAGTAGGTCTGGAGGAAATACTTCAGAAAGATGGATCAGAAGGCTTTACTATTCCTCTTATCTTCTTTATTTAAAATAAATTGCATTATGTACATCTAAGATATACAACATGAGGCTATAGTTACAAGGTTACTGTAGTGAAACAAGTTAACATGTCCTATTGCCATCCTGTTGAGAAGTATCAGCAGCCTTGACCACCCTGGAAGCATGATAGAATATATTCTATTAGTGGAAACTTGTTCCAATGGTTCTGTACAAAATTACAGGGAATTTCTGAAAAAAGGAGGAAACAGGCATCAATGTAGTAAAGAAGCCTTTCTGGCTAGAGAAATAACAGACTGGAGGTCAGCTCCGAGAATTTTCATTCCAATGCTGCAACTGTCATCAAAAACATGTGGTGAACAAACTCACTTCTGCTGCGTTAGTTCCTTGCCATGTCACAGAAAATGGAAAGGGAGAGGAGGACTTCAGAACCATCCACCAGGACATCCAAGAGATGGAACATCCTTTCTTGCATACATTTTCTATCTCCTGAACTTCTCCAAGTCATCTTTACATCACATGGTTGAAGGAGGTGCTAACTCGTCCATGGTTACATCACTTTTGCTAAAGATGAGGCCGGGTGTGGTGACTCATGCCTGTAATCCCAGCACTTTGGGAGGCAGAGGAAAGAGGATTGCCTGAACTCAGGGGTTCAAGACCAGCCTGAGCCACATGGCAATATCTAGTCTCTACAATAAATCAAAAAAATTAGCTGGGTGTGGAGGCATATGCTTGGAGTTTCAGCTGCTTGGCTGACTGAGACCCTGGCAGGTCAAGTCTACGGTGGCCATGAGCGTGCCATTGCACTCCAGCCTAGGTGACAGAGTGAGATTCCGACTCAGAAAATAAAATAAAGTAAAAATAAAAAGATGATGCCAGAAAATAAAGCTACTTAGTTTGTATCCTGAAGGTGGTACTTTAGGGGGTGAAACTGAATTTTCTGCTCACCACCATTTAGAAATGAGAGAGACATGCTGGTGTTCTTGGGTGAAAATAGTTCATTGACTTTAACAGGAATAGTGTAATAAGAAAAGTTATTTTAATAGGCAGTGGTCTTGATAGAGCCTCAGAGTTGTTTGTTTTGTTTTGTTTTGTTTTGTTTTGGGTTGGAGTCTCACTCTGTCACCCAGACTGGAGTGCAGTGGCCGCTCCCGGCCACCGCAGCCTCGACCTGCTGGGCTCCGGCGATCCTTCCGCCTCAGCCTTCCAAGGAGCTGGAACTACAGGTGCGCGCTACCACACCTGGCTAATTTTTTGATTTATTGTAGAGATGAGGTCTCGCCAAGTTGCCCAGGCAGGTCTCAAACCCGCGGGCTCAGGCAAATCCACTCACCTCAGCCTCCCAAGGCGCGGGATTACAGGCTGAGCCACCGAACCCAGCTAGAGCCTCAGAGTTTTGATCTAGCACATTTACCACCCAGCTGAGACATTGGTCAAAACACCTTTCCCATGTCTCAGTCACCTCATGTCTAAAAGGGCAGATGATAATACTTTTATGGCTATCTCCCTGAATTATATACAAACCCCTCTACAGCATTTTTATGTAATCACCGAATTCATCTTTCATAGACAATTGAAACCAAGATTCATTTTTAAAGAAGTTTTCTTAAAATCAGGAGAGAATATTCAAAGATATTTGGTTAGACACTCAGTCCAGGGTTGGAAAATATGTGTGCTTTAGTGTGTTTAATGTTATAGTTTTTGTATAAAAATCCTCAGAAGAATATTTCTGATTATGCTGGAAATAAAATGAGAATTCAGTTCTGTTTGAGAACACAGTCTACGTTGATATATTAGAAAGGAAATCTATGATTGGCATACTTAGGGAACACATAGTAAGAAATATAAGCCGGGCTCGGTGGCTCAGCCTGTAATCCTGCGCCTTGAGAGGCTGAGGTGAATGGATTGCCTGAGCCCGCGGGTTCGAGACCCGCCTGGGCAACTTGGTGAGACCTCATCTCTACAATAAATCAAAAATCAGCTGGGCGTGGTTGCGTGCGCCTGTAGTTCCGGCTACTCGGAAGGCTGAGGCGGAAGGATCGCCGGAGCCCAGCAGGTCGAGGCTGCAGTGGCCGGGAGCAGCCACTCCACTCCAGTCTGGGCGACAGAGTGAGACTCCGACTCAAAAAAAAGAAATATATTTGCATGACTCACTTTGTTTAATTTTAAATTTTTATTATTTTAAATATTTTACTTTCTATTGTGTTTTGGGCAAAGGAACATGGGCACAAAGGGCCACTCACTGATGCCCGTATGGCCCTTTTACAAGCTTTGCAGATGACCTTGTAGAACTCACAGACGTGCATTCTGACAGGTGGTATAGTCATGTCTGGTCCCACCTTGCCAGCACCACAGGCCAACATTTCAATAGCACCTACTACTCTGGGAACAGTGGTATTACAGGTGAACCATGGACTAGGAATCTAAGATTTCCTCTCAGTTCTAAATATCTGATCTACTTACCACTAAGTCCCTTTGAAAACCACTCAATAACATGATTCCTAGCACAGGGATTCTTGAACCTGACTGTGTGTCAGACTTACCCATGGAATTCATTACACATAAACCTCATTAAACATGTTAGTTCCTGAGCACCACACCACAGATTCCAAGTCAAAAAAGGAAGAGAATAGCCAAAGCACTATTTTTTTCACTGTATCAATGGATCTAATAAACAAGAAAACTTAGAAACTGCTGTGAATCGATTTAGATGTGGACAGAATACACTTCCTCTATCTGTCTCCATCACCACATCCTAGTATTCAGTATTAACTCTATGTTTTATGTAACAAAAACCTATGGGCCTGTATATAAAATTACTTTGAAAAAGCAATTCATGAATTTAGTTATCAAACAAATATAAACTGTCAACTAAGCCAGACTGTGTGAGTGCTTAAAATATGACATTGAGAAAAACACAGGTTCACAGCCTTGTTGAGGAAACAGGAATTTAAAAGAGGGGTTTGAATTCCTTGTTCTTTAATATAACTCAGCACAAGATGTTGCTGTTACCAGAGCACAGAGGAGAGAATATCATCAAATATGGGAAAGGCGACAGAGACTTTCTAGAATAGATGATGCTTGAGCCTTGACTGGGAAGGAGAAAGTAGCAGGGAGGGAGAAATACACAGAGCATAAAATGCATGCTTTCAAAGTCATCTAATTCTATCTTGTTTATTTTGGAGACCAGGAGCTCCTGGTGTCCATGGAAAACAAGGACCAAGGGGAAGAGAGGGAGATATTGAGGAATGTCTACCTACACCAAGATCTGCCTTTGCGGTGAAGCTGATTGGACCCCTCCCAGTGCCCTTCCAGCCCATTGTCTTCCAGGAAGCCCTTTATAACACCCAGCTCCAATTCAACCTCTCCACTGGAGTGTTTGTCTGCACCATCCCTGGTGTGTACAACTTTGGCTTTGAATTTGAGCTGTTTCAGAGCTCTGTAAATGTAGGTCTCATGAGAAATGGCATACTGATGAGGGATAAGCACGCTGAGGCCAAGGACAGCCGTGAGCATGCCGCAGGAACTGCCGTCCTGCAGCTGGAGAAAGGGGACATGGTCTGGCTGGAGTCTAAACTGCAGAATGCAGAATCTGAAAGTGGAAGTCTTAAAACGCAATTCTTTGGGTATTTACTCTATGGAAATTAAGAAGTCTGGGGAATAACAGCTTTCTTCCCATTATCCAAGAAGACCTGGTTTTAAGAGCAAATCTTACTTTCCTTCCAGCATTGTTGTGCTGCAGCTCAATAGATAACGGTGGTTTGTTTATCATTGCAGAGTTGAAAAATATTGACCTGGCCACACATGTATTTTCACTGCTTACTTCTAATTCAAGTCAATTTTAGGTATGAATTATCTTATAAAAATATGAGAAAAACTAATCCCAGTAGTGTTGACAGGTGAGCTTGCCCGGCTCCCCTGGAGTTGGCCAAATTCTTGTGGATCCTGGTATGAAAGTCTTAGACAAGAGCCTGCCTGACTGCCCTTGCTGGGTCCACTCCCTGCAATACTGCAACTTCTCATGCTCATCTTGCCTCAACTGCCTTACCTCCGGGACTGGGGCATATTGGGATGAGTATTCCTTACTTCTGTGAACTCTTGGAGAGCTGTTGGAAAAGTCCTTGCCTTCTCTTCTTGGCCAGCCTTCTCACTACCACATTTCTACAATGTTTCTTTTCCCCCCACTTCAGCAGCACCAGCACTTGTACCACATCCTTACAATACCCACCTGGGGAGTAATGTGGCAATCTTCATTATTGGAACTGCCTACAAATTTTACAAAGATTTATTCACCTTGGAGATCCTCCCCCTCATTAGGGAAGCAATGGTCACACAATCACACTGGGGTGCCTTGGATGGTCCAATTTGTTTCCTGCTATTTTCCTGACCATGTGGCACGGCCATTGGCCATAGTTCAGTGGTCAGTGCAGATGTAGCACAGAGAGGATTGGAGAGTAGCCTTCTTGGCAAACAACACAACTGCCAGTTGTTCCCTCTGAGCCCATCTGTCTCATCTCAGTCAATAATGATGTATATCCTTCCTGGGGAGTATGGCAGCTGCAGCCCAGGGGACCCTATCACACTTCAGTCTGGCTGATCCATCAGCAAATCAGGACACACCTTCCGGGGACCTTCCTTCAAGCATGATGCCCAACCGGCAACTGAGGTAGACAGAGGTTCAGTAATACCCAGGGGTGGTCTCCCCAGGGTATAGGCTACATGTCCATGCAGGTGTGTGATCCCTTGGGGCCATGGGTGAGCTTAGTCTTTTGTATCCCATTTCCTCTTAATGATGGCCTTTTGTTATACCTGCCCTGCTTTAGTAGTGGGATTAGTATTGACCCAGTTCAAAAGGGGCAGACTGGGCCTCATTCATGAGTTATGCGTCCTGTCTCTGTTAGTGCCCAATATCAGGCTGGGGGCTGTCACTGTAAATCAGAGTATCTGGTTGCAGACACTGGGAATATCCCCATCCAGAATCCAATGAACCATCTGATGCTGGTAGCAGGATCTTTCTGTCTCAGGCTCCAAGTAGCAAGAGTGGATGCTGGTGAGACCTGCAGTTCAAAAGGAACAAGAGGATCGAGAGATCCCAGTGGCAGGGCTTGATTGACCGCATGTTGGAACTTCTTCCAGTGCAAGACTTTTTGCAGGACCATACTCAAAAGTGAAGCTTATTCAGGGGCAAGAGAATGCCCAGGTGTGTAATATGCTGTCTTTACTATCCAAATAACCTCACCAGGTGTTGTGCTTCCTTCTAGAAGGTCAAGAGGGAGCTCAGGAGTTTCTCCTTAATTTTGTGTCTTAGTCTGTTCGGGTTGCTATAACAAAATATTATGGAATGAGTGACTTATAAACAATGAACATTTATTTATTTATTCTTAGCAGCAACAACAATATTTTCTTTTGTAAAATTTATTTAATTGATACATATAAATTGTGTGTGTTTATTGTTTATAATGTGATGCTTTTAAAATGTATACATTGTGGAATGGTTAAACCAAGCTACTTAATATGTGTTACCTCACATACTTATCATTTTTTGTGATGAGGACACTTAAAATGTCCTCTCTTTGTGAATTTTTGAGAATACAACCCATTGTTACTAGTTATAGTTACCAGTGTTATACAATAGATCTCTTGAAATTATTTCCCTTATGTAACTGAAATTTTGTATCCTATTATCATCTCCCTAATCCCTAGTAACTATAATTCTGTTCTCTACTTCTGTGAGTTCAACCTTTTTAGATTCCACATATAAATGAGATCATGCAGTATTTATCTTTCTGTGTCTATTTATTTCACATAATTTCCTCTGAGTTTGTCCATACTGTTGCAAATGACAGATTTTCTTCTTTTTAAAGCCTGGGTAGTATTCTATTGTGAATACATACTATGTTTCCTTTATCCAGTTCATCCATTGATGGACACTTAGTTTGATTCCATACCGTTGCTATTGTGAATAATGCTGCAATGAACATTGGAGTGCTGATACCGCTTCAACATACTGATTTTACTTCCTTTGAATATATACACAATAGTGGGGTTGTTGGATCATATAGTAGTTCTATTTTCAAGCAACATTGTGCAAAGTTTCTTTGTCTCCACTTCCTCAACAAGACCCATCTTTCATCTTTTTTATCAGAGCCATCCTAACAGGTGTGAAGTATTAGCTTACTGTAGTTTTAAAACATTTATTTCATATAGTTCTGGAGGCTAGAAGTCCAAGATCAAGTTGCCAGCAGATTCAGCATCTGGTGAGGGCCTGTTCCCCCACAGACAATGCTTTCTTGCTATATCTTTACATAGTGGAAGGGCAAGGGGTTTCTCTGGGGTCGCCATTCATCTCATTCATGTGGGCTGAGTCACATGACTTAATCACCTCCTGGAGGCCCCAGCTCCTAACACCTTCATCTTGGGAGTAAGGATTTCAACATATAAATTTTTGGGGACATAAGCGTACAGACCATGGAACCTTGGTTGAAATGTCACATTGGGCTCTGGCCCCACTCATGCCCAAAAAGGTAACTTGTTGGCCTTGTTCCTGGATCTTACCATGTTTTCTTCAGAGTTAACCAAAACAGTGTTACCAGTGTAATGCAGACAGAGGATCATGGCTAGGAGTTCAGCCCTCTGTTGATCCAACTCCACTCAGTGATGGCAAATAACAGAAGTGTTGAGATATTGTAACAGAGTTCAAACGTGTTCTGCCCACCACACAACAATCAACACGTTAAAGACAAGGAGTTGGAGCAGGAAAGGCAGCTTTATTTCAGAGGAGAGCCAGCAAGTCAAGAAGGTAGCTGACTAACATTCTAAAGAATCATCTTTCTTTTTTTTTTTTTTTTTGAGTTGGAGTCTCACTCCGTCACCCAGACGGAGTGCAGTGGCCGCTCCCAGTCACTGCAACCTCGACCTGCTGGGCTCCGGCAATCCTTCCACCTCAGCCTTCCAAGTAGCTGGAACTACAGGCGTGCACTACCACGCCCGGCTAATTTTTTGATTTATTGTAGAGATGAAGTCTCGCCAAGTTGCCCAGGTGGATCTCGAACCCACGGGCTCAGGCCATCCACTCACCTCAGCCTCCCAAAGTGTGGGATTACAGGCTGAGCCACCGAGCCCAGCTTAAAGAATCATCTTAATAAGTCAATATAAATTTCAGACTCTTTATGTTAAGGGCAAGGGGAAGAGGTGAGGGTAGGGATCAAGAACTGACAGATGGCCTGGTGTGGTGGC